>PVJI01033827.1:0-10932 GCA_004026765.1 Micronycteris hirsuta
GTTTCGCAGCAGTGGGAGAAAGTCATTGCACTGCAGTTTTCTTACAGATTACTGGGCTTTGTTATTACCCAAGTGAAATCTTTTCTTTTATCCTTAGTATGTTACTACCAGGCAACAAAAGGCATTTAACAATTGCAGTATCACTCAGTATATTAAAAATAATTATAAAGATGATATAGAAAGAAAATGATTAAATTTCGTCTATGAATATAATATTTACATGAAATATATACCAGTTGGTACTTCCCTCTTGAAACTTATGATGATATAGAATATATCTTCCTCTTCACAAAGCATAATCTTATTTCTTGTCTTTTCTATTTATTAAGTACTTCATACAACTCATCATTTCCTACTGTTAGAAAAATTTGGTAATGTCTAATATCTTTTTCAAGAAAATGAAGACAATATTCTACTATATTTGAATTCTATTGATAATATTTTTCTCAAAGGCAGATTGACTCCAATTTCTATTTGGAATAAATCCATGTGTGTAATTCAGCATATTTGATGACTTGGTATGTGGAGCTGCAGTAAAGACTGGTGTTTGAGGAACTAATCATCAGTGTAATATTAAAAAAATAGTTGGCTATCGTGTGTGTTCCAGTTATCCTTTAATAGCCATAGCCTTAGGTAAGTTTTATTCTTTAATCTTTACAATTAAAGATTAGCAATTATGGAAAATAAATTATTTTAATGTACTCAAATCATATACTCATTGGATTATTTTGCATACTTTTGAAATTTATGTTACTCCTGCAGGCATTCCTGTGGCACCAGTGTTTCCATTTCTGGAGGGATTTTTATACATTCTGGAACTTAGTAAAGTGCATCCTGGCAGAGTTTTTTGTGTGTAGGCTGATTATAGATTCCCATGTTAAGTGGTAAAATAATAGAACCGAATGGTCATGAACTCGAGAAATAATGGTATTAACATTTACAGTAGTGACCTCAAAATAACTCCAATGAATTAGGACAAGTATTTAATAATAATAGTTTAGGTACTGTTGGTCTTTTGATTGTTTTTTCCCATTTAGATTATTAAATGTGAGTTCCTGTTATATTAATAACATTTCTACTCTGTGCAGTCAGTAAGCTTTAATATACTTGGTTTATACTGGCGCTCCCCAGACACTTGGTCCTCCAGGTTTTGACCTGAGCCAAGCTTCCTTTTTACATTTTTTTAAAGCTCTTCTCCTCTCTCTTTTTACTACAAACTATGCATATTCTACTTCTCCTGTCCTCCACAGGCCCCTGCTTACTGACCACTATCTTTGGCCCTTTCTCCATAACCTCTGAATAGAATCAAAGGTGTGTTCATTACTCAGTGTCCTGGAAGGTAAAGTCTGATTTTCACAGAGAATACAATCTTACCTAATTTCCATCCTTTGCATCTATATGCTCTCATTTACTTTAAAGGGATTAAGAGAAAAGCATTTAGAGATGGAAGAAATGGGAAAAAGCTTGCCTAAAAAATTTTGTTAAAGATTTTATTTATTTATTTATTAGAAGGGTCGGGGGAGGAAGAGTGAAAGACAGAGAGAAATTCTCATCAATTTGTGGTTTTATCTTGTGTGACCCCTACTGGGGATCTGGCCGGTAACCCAGGCATGTGCACTGACTAGGAATCAAACCTGCAACCCTTTGGTTTGCAGGCCGGTGCTCAATCCACTGAGCCACACCAGCTAGGGTTGTCTAAAAAATTTAAGGTGGGATATTTGTAAGTTCATACTTTTTGTACTAGGTTGGCCTGAAAAGGAGGGATATTCCTGGAGTCTGAGAAAAAAATAGAAAGGGAGTTGACTAGGATTTCAGAATAGCTGAGGCTGGGGCCCCAAGTGACTTCTTGACTTTGTACCTAACCAGCAATTTCCAGCTCACTTCTTTCTACACATTAGCATCCCAGTTCCCTTCTGCTCTAAGTACCACCATGAATGTCTTGGATCTAGGGGAGTGCACAATGCTAGTTACAACTATTCATCAGGTGAGGGAAAAGAGACTTTCTCAAACCTCTATAACAGAGAAGGATGTTTGTCTTACCTTCCAAGTCAGAATGAAGTTTTCAGTGAATACGCGGTTGCAGAGAATAGTTTGATTCTGTAGCACTGTAATATGATGTGGGATTCCTTAACAAAATATAGGTTGTCCTGGCATAAATCACCTGTGTATCTATCTTTGTTCTGTGTTTTCTCTCATTCTCTTTTGAATTTACTTTTTAAAAATTTATTATATGAACTTTAATATTTATGTTTGGAAATTTTTCTTTCTTATATAAATAATACCATACCTGTTTTTGAGATGCCTTTGATTGGAAGTAAAAAAAATATCCCTACATGGCATTACCCCATCCATCAAAAAGAAGCAAACCTTTCTTCTTTACTAGCTATAGTCACAACTCATTTTTTTTTTTTGCATTCTGAATTCTTAACCTAGTTTATAACTAAGAGTACATTTTCAAGTTATGTTTTTAAGGAATAGAAATTGAAAGAGGTATGCTATGTGAGTCTACATATTTTAAAATATCTCTTAGTTGTCTTTGCATAAGACAGCTTGCCAGGGTTTTTCATTATTTGGGCATAACCTTTTCCTCTCAAAGCAGTGCAGACATTGATCATCCTTTTCACTGATTTTTGTCCTGAATGGTATTCACTCAGACATTTTAGTATTATAGGAAAAACAAGTAAAACATTAGACAATCATAATATTAGAGTATATGAAAATAATTAGGTCATGCCACTTTAAGAACTAGTTGCTGCACCTGCTTGTAGTCGACAGCGAGTTAAGGATAATATCAGACTCAGATTAATCAAAGGTCACTGTCTGAACCCTGAAAAACTGGTGTAAAAGTTAGTTAATAGTTAAGTACTAGCTTGTGTCCCACATTTGATACTAGCTTGTGTCCCACATTTACCTTAAATGAAGGACTCATTTGCATATCAAAGAGAAATAGTAACTAGAATAAGGAAGTCTTCCCTCACGTGTTTGATCTTTTCTTGTTTGAGATTATTACATGAGGAATAAAGTTAAAACATACCTGCCCTTGGACTACAACCATATGCATAGCAGTTCCCATAGCGTTTCCTGTTTTCTGGTGGAATTAAAACACGGTACACTGTGCTGAATATTATAAATGACTGTGATTTGAGGAGGATTGTTTTGACTGTTTTCCAGGGAAAACAGATACAGTACAGTTCAGACCCATCAGCCTGGCCTGTTGTCATCGGCCGGCCGTTTTTGTAAAGCTTCTTCACTTCCAGACCATCACACTGACATCACACCTTTCTTATTCTTCTATTAAGTGACCTCCCCCCCGCAACTAATAAGAACAGTATTCTTTTAACAAACAGATTTGTTAGCAGTTTATAAAACTGCAGCTGGCACTTTCACAGAAGCCTACCCATCTGCCATAGCAGGTCGGAACGGCACCTAGGTCACCTCCCGGGCCACTCATCTACGCACTGCATCTGCCCAAGGGTTGCATTAATTCTTAGGGATTGAAGTGTCCTAGTTTGATTGGAAATTTCAGTGTTGATTTATTATTCTTTCTCATTGTAAGACCAAGCAGTTTACAGGCCATTCATTCATTCATTCTGGCAGTGACACTTTTTCTTGGTTTTCTAAGGGCTTGATAGGTAAATTTTTGTCACCTAATTTTTCATCAGTAATAAACTTTAATGTGTTTTAGAGTGTTTTGTTAGTCTGAAAATATATCTGAGATGTTTGTGATATTGCTTGCCCTTAACAGTAACATTATTCATAAATGTACTTATCTGAATTCTACAAATTTAATTTTATTCCGAGACTCTTCAATTTCATGGTATCTGCACCTATTCCACCACATTTGAGTTGTTAGGTTGTTATCATTATTTAGCCCACACTTTAGGTTCATAAGATTACTACAAATTACATTATTACACATTAGTAGAATATATTTTATCCATATATTTATATAAAACATGTTTTTCACATTTTAGCATAATATTTGGGACAGCTTGTTTATGGATAAATGCATGAGTTCAAATAAAATGTCTTTGATCCAAAGGGAGCACTTTATTTTCTTCAGTTTGTAGAATTTTCCAGGAATTCATAGTATGTAATTTGGGGTGAATGTATCCCTATAAAAGTCATAAAATAGAACCCATGGCCAATCTCTTCCTGTAGGTAATTGCAGGGTGGAGAGGGAACTGATAAACTATAAGCTTTTATAGCTGAAGTCATAAAAGAATCTGTTTTCACTTATCAATAAAGTAGCAATCCAAAGCAGTTCTTTTGAAATTCAAATATAAATACAAAATAGGTTCTCCTTTAAGACTACTGTGAGTTATTCATAATATAACATTTTTCTTAAGTATCTGCAAAGTAGTTTTTTATCCAGAAATTTTAAGTTATGTTGATTTTTCCCATCAGCACACTCTACTGACATTTATGTTTTCCCTAGACTTTTTACCTTAATTCTGTTTTCACTATTCTAAATTTTTCTACCTGGCAAACTTTTAACATTCTGAAACTTCTGTGTTACGGGAGGACTATAATATGGCAGTGGCATAATCGGTAAGCATTAGGAATGTGCATAGCATAGTACAGTACCAAGCACCAGCTAGACAAGAGAGTGGTATGGCAAAATTGGAAATATAAAAAATACAAAACACGCTTTGTGTCTTTGAGTAGCTTAGTCTCATTAGAAAAATTAGCTGTAAGCCATTAAATCCCAATATATGTAATAGATAAATGTTTAGAGCAATGTGAAACGGATGTCATATCACCAAGGCAACTTGTGCTCAAGTTAAGGAATATGGGTTAGGGTGTCAAACTCATTTTCGCTGGGGGCCACATCAGCCTTGCAGTTGCCTTCAAAGGGCTGAATGTAATTTTAGGACTGTATGGATCTACTCCTTAACAGTTAAGTGAGAGCTCGGTGCTGCCGCCTGTAGAAACAAGGTGGAGGGCTGGATTCGGCCCGCGGGCCTCGCGTTTGCCACCTGTAGGTTAGGCCTTGAGTGCTACAGGGATTCCCGGGACTAGAGTGGTTTGGGAAGACTGTTTAGAGAAGGCTGTTAGGGAAGGTGCTACTGGATAATGAGAAAGGATGGGATTTAAAAAGAAATAGGATATTCTAGACCAGAGTAATGGTGAGACCAAAGAGCCATAGAAGGAAAATACACAGATGGATAGACAGTTTGACTGGAGCAGAGTATTTAAGAACATGAGCTAGAAGATTAGGAAAGGTAATTTGGGCATATTAGATAAATGAAGATTCATAAAGATCACTGGATGTTAGATAAAGAATTAAGACTTTCTCAATAGAAGCAATAGTAAAGCATTGGAGCGTAGAATATGATCAAGGGGGTAATTTTTTGTTATTATATTTTTTTATTACAGTTAGCATTCAATACTACTTTGTTTTAGTGTCAGATGAACGTCACGGTGGCTGGACATTCGTATGCTCTACAAAGAGTTCCCTCTGATAATTCGTGTCTACCCGGCACCGTGGACAGTCACCGCGGCATTGTTGACTGTATTTCCTATGCCTTCCCTTACATCCCAATTTTGTGATGATCAGTTAGTACTTCTCGACCCCTTCACCTTTTTTAACCCTGCCACCCAATGCCCCTGCCCTCTGGCAACCATCAGTCTGTTCTTTGTGTCTGTAAGTCTGTTTCTGTTTCGTTTGTTCATTTGTTTATTTTGTCCATTAGATTCCTCGTGTAAGTGAAATCATATGGCACTTGTCTGTCTCGGACTGACTTATTTCACTGAGCATAATACCCTGTAGATCCATCCATGCTGTTGCAAATAGTAAGATTTCATTCTTTTTTATGGCCAAGTAATATTCTGTTGTGTGTGTGTGTGTATATATATATATATATATATATATATCCAAGGGGGTAGTGTTGTTAAAGAGGTTACAATGAAAGGTGGGTGGTAATAGGAAGAACATGAGTTGTGAAGCTACTGCAGTCCACGTTTGAGGTGATTCAGGTCTGAGTAAGGAACAGGCAGTGGAAATGGAAGTAGGGGTACACTTGTGAGGAAGAATTGGAGGTTAGAATTGCTGATAGGGACTCAGAAGAAAAGTGGTAAAAGATGATTCCCAAACTGAGAGAATGGTGACTCCAATAACAGATTATTTTTGAAAACAGGAATGAAGGCTGATTTTCTTAGAGAACAATAGATTAGATTTTAGACATGTTACATTTCAGATAACCGAAGTCCACGAATAAGTAGAAATGTTCAGAGAACTGAGAGTATAGGTTCACATCTCAGAAAAGGGGGTAAGTGCGAAGATCTAGATTCTTTATGCCCGATAGAGCCACACTCTGCAGCCGTGGAGTGCAGAAGGGAGACCCAGTAGTCAGAAGGCTCAGGCTTCAGCTGTGGGAAGTCATTTGTATCATCATGGGCTGGGAGCAGGCAGATTCTTCACCAGAGGAGTATCCAAAGTTCCCTGTCCAGGAAGAAGGCAGATATCCAGTCTTCAGAAAAAGCTGAGTCAGAAACTAGTCTCTGCCTACGCACCTCCCAAATCCATTCTTCACAAAGTTGTTCTTCCACAACATAAATATCATCATGCGTTACAGATCCTGTGGTGTACCGCATCTCCTACCGGCTGAAAGCTATTTAGCTTGCCATTTGAAGCCCTTCTCCCTTTCTAAGCTTATTTCCAGCTCTTCGCCAATGCTCACTCTGGCTACTCCGAGTTACTTGCAGATCTCTAAACATGTCTGGATGTTTCACACTGAGAAGTAACATTAGAAGGGGGGTTAAGAACACTTAGACCAAAACCAAATTACCTGACTTCAAGTCCTACCTAGTTCAGCCACCTTTGCTCCATGTGACTTATCTCTTTGTGCTTCAGTTTCCTGATCCGGAAGTGGGGATAGTAATACCTACCTGAAGATTATTGCAAGGAATGAGTTAAGACACATTGCACCCTACTCAATATATTTCTGTGTACTAGATATTGAGTATTATTTAATCACAAGAGATGGCCAGATGATAAGGACAAGAACTTTTCCCAAGCCTGAGAAGATGTCTTAGGTTAAGAATCAGAGGGAGGGCCCTGGGTCCCAGTTAGGTCAGGGACATCAGGAACAAGGGAATCTGGTGAAAAATTGCCACAACAACCTGCCTCTGTCTTGACCAGCCTTCCTTCTTTTTTCATTTTTTTTTTAAATCCTCACCCAAGGATAATTTTTTAATTGATTTTAGAGAGAGAGGAAAGGGGAGAGAAAGAGAAACACTGATATGAGAGAGAAGTATCAATCAATCAGTTGCCTCCCATATGTGCCCCAACCAGGGATTGAACCTGCAGCCTTTTGGTATACAGGGTGATTCTCCAACCAACTGAGCCGCCTGGCCAGCGCTCTTTTTTTCAGTTTTTGAAGTTTGTTTTATTATGCATCTATTTATTTGCATGTTCTGACTCGCCTGGAGTCAGTGCAGAAGTCTAGTTATGGCAGGACGGTGGCATGAACTGGGCCTGTCTCGGGCGGTCCTCCACATGTAATCACCTTATTCATGAATTCAAAAGTCGTAACAGCCAGAGTGATCTTTTTAAAATGTAATTCAGAATGTGTTATCCTCCTGCTTAACACTCTCCAATGACTTCTCCCTACATTTAGAATAAAACCCAAACCCTCTCCCAGGAACTTGGAGGACCTTCACCACCTGATCTCTTCCTTCCTCATCAGCATCACCTTATGACACTCTCTGCTAAGCTTCTTGACCAGGGCCAAGCTGTTACCTACTCATACATAGGCCTTTGAATATTTGGTCTCTGCAAGGAATATGCAGTTTTACATAACAAGCTTTTTCTTTATGTGTGTTACATGCTGTTGAGTTGGCTCCAACTCCTGCTGACACTGTGAATGAGTGATGTCCATAGGGTCCTGTCCTCAACAGCCCTGCGCAGCTCCTGTAGACTCCTGCCTGTGGCTTCTTTTATGAAGTTGGTCCAGCTCATATTTGGTCTTTCTTGCTGCCTTCTGTTTTTCTAGCAATATTGTCTTTTGCAAAGAACCCTGCCTTCTCATGATGTGCTCGAGGTATAACAACTTCAGTTTTGTCATTTTGCCTCCGGGCATATTTCAGGCTTAATTTGCTCCAGAACCCACTTGTTCATCTTTCTGATGGTTCCGGATATCCGTAGAGCTCTTTTCTAACAACACATTTCAAATTAGTCAATTTTTTTCCTGTCAGTTTTCCCCACTGTCCACCTTTTCCATTCATGCATAGTAATTGATGAGGGTGTGGATGATCTTTGCCTTGCTCTGTAATGACACAGCTTTGTTCCTTGTGGTCTTTCCTAATTCTGTTTCTTTAGACCTCAGTAAATGTTTCCCCAAGTAAAAAGTGTACTCAATCCAGAGAGGGATCCACATGCTCTGCTCAGCACGACAGTCTGAGCACTCTGTGAAGCATCGGCACATATGATTAATAGCTATTATTATATTCCATGTATTTATAATGATCCTGAATAAGTTAATCACATGCCTTTATGGTCAATTAATATTTGACAAAGGACACAAGAGTATATAGTGGAGTAAAGACAGTCTTTTCAATAAATGATGTTGGAAACAAGTCCATGTAAAAAAATGAAACTAGACCACCAACTTACAGAATAAACTCAAATTTACATAAGAATAAACTCAAAATGGATAGAAGACTGATATATAAGTCACAAAACCATAAAAACCGCCCAGCTGGTATAGTTCAGTGGATTGAGCGCAGGCTGGGAACCAGGCGGTCCCGGTTCGATTCCCAGTTGGGTCACATGCCTGGGTTGCGGGCCAGGTCCTCGGTGAGGGCCATGCGAGAGGCAGTCATACATTGCTCTTTGTCCCTTCCTTCTCCTCTCTTTAAAAATAAATAAATAAAATCTTAAAAAAAACCATAGAAGAGAACATAGTAAAATCTCAGATATTTCTTATAGCAATTTTTTTGCCTACATATCTCCTTGGACAAGGAAAACAACAGGCAAGTAGGATTACATGAAGCTAAAAAGCGTATGTATAGCAAAAGAAACCATCAACCAAATGAAAAGGCAGCCCACTGCATGGCAGAACATATTCACCAGTGACACATCTAATAAAGGGTTAATTTCAAAAATATATAAAGAATTTATACAGCTCAACACAAGGAAGACAGAAAAACAACCCAATTAAAAAAATGGGTCAAGGACACGAATAGACATTTCTTCAAAGAGAACATATAACTAGCCAATAGACATAGCAAAAATGCCCAACATCACTAATTATCAGAGAATTGCAGGTTAAAACCTCAATGAGATACCATCTCAGACCTGTCAGAATGGCTATCATCAATAAATCAACAAACAAGTATTGGTGAGGATGTGGAGAAAAGGGAACACTTGTGCGCTGTTGGTGGGAGTTCAGACTGGTGCAGCCACTGTGGAAAGCAGTTGGAGTTTCTTCAAAAAATTAAAAATGTAACTGCCTTATGATCCAGTGATCCCACTTCTGGGAATATATCCTAAGAAACCTGAAACACTAATACAAAAGAATATATTCACCCCTGTGTTCATAGCAGCACTATTTGAAATAGCTAAGATCTGGAAACAGCCCAAGTGCCCATCGGTAGATGAGTGGATAAAAAAGCTATGGTACATTTACACAATACTACATGGCAGTTAAAAAAAAATAGGAAATCTTACCTTTTGCAACAGCATGGAGGGACCTGGAGATTAGTATGTTAAGTGAAATAAGCTAGTCAGAGAAAGACAAATACCATATGATCTCATTTATTTGTGGAATCCAATGAACAAAATAAACTGACCAGACAACATAGGAACAGAGGCGAGGACCCAGGGAATAGACTGACAGCTGTCAGAGGGGAGGAAGGTTGGAGGACTGCATGAAATAAGGTAAAGGGATTAAGCAAAAAAAAAAAAAAATATATATATATATATATATGATGTAAAACACAAAGACATAGACACCAGAGTGGTGATGGCCAGAGGGAAAGGGGCTTGGGGGTAGGTGGAGGTGAGCAAAGTTGGGGAGATGGGGACAGAAAGAGACTTTGCTTGGGGCGATAGATTGTACACCTGAAACCTGAATGTTTTATGATGCAATGTCATCCCAATAAATTCAATTAAAAAAGAATGCAAAATTATCGTTTAATTTATCAATGCCTTATTGTGAAGATTAATGGTATATATATATTGAATACTTACTGTGTTACCAGTACATCTATATATCTACTTTCTTTCCATCTGCATAATTCTTAGGGAGGCGGTATTATTCCCACGTGTTACGAAACCGAGGCCCTGGAGAGTTCAGAGGCTTGCCTAGGACCACACAGTTAGCACACAGGGAGTGAGGAGGCTCTTTTATTTTTTTCTTAATGTGCTGCTGCCTAGGGGCTTCTAGAGTTCCTGATATTTGCATGAAAACTTTTCCAAAGACCACATTTTCTGCTAATAATGGGATATTGTCAGAAGAGCTTTGAGACATTTCTAATCTTTACACGTTTCCAGTCATTTAGTTTCAACATATGAGAAAGACGTGTCAGCGGTTACTAAAGAAAAAGTCCCTTTACTTGTGGAGACGTTCTTTCCTGGAAAACAAAAATGAATTCTGCCTTAAAACACTGTGTTTTTTATTACCTCGATTTTTGTACTTTACTGCAAATGATTAGTATCTTAGCTGTACTCCTTTTCTAGACCATTTTAGAACAAATCAGTTTCCTCTTCCATAACTGCAGCTCTTAAGATGTTGGAGAATATCTATATCATATCCATTTACTTATCTTAACCTATGTTGTTCGCTTTCCCTGAAAAAGGGGCATCCGTAACTGGAGTTAATGTCCTAGTTGTGATGTGGAAACTTAGTGGTATTACTGGCTTCTGTAATCTGGATACTGTGTTGATACTGAACTTTGACCTGCCATAACTTCTTGATGTTTTAAAGA
>PVJI01033828.1:0-10932 GCA_004026765.1 Micronycteris hirsuta
TTGTGACACTGTCTGTTGGGGAGGGGTTCAAGAGGGAACAATGGCGCTTGCTCCACTCTTTGCCAATTTTGGGTCACTTCCCCCACTACCCACAATCAAATTGGGCCCTTCTGGTACAGATTCCTGGATAGGTGGGCTTGTGTACATTCTAGGACCCTGTGGGTCTCTCCAGTGAACTTTCCTGTGAGGCTGGGAGTTTCTCCCACTGCTGCCTCAATCCCCACTGGTGTTTTCAATCAGAGGTCTGAGGCTTTATTTCCCATGTTTAAACTCTGGGTTACACGGTCTGTCTTGCTCCCCAGTTATTCCTCCCAGTTTATCTGCACTTGAATGTGGGACCACCCAGTCTGCAATCTGCCGCTTCCCTGGGTCCACCAGCTGCTGTCTTGCCTCAAGTCATCTCTGCCCAGCTGACCATCTCCGCCTCTCCTACTGGTGTGGATGAATGTTTCTTCTTTAACTCCTTGGTTATCGGACTCCCATACAGTTCAATTTTCTGTCAGTTCTAGTTGTTGCTTTTTTAATTTGTTGTTGTCTTCCTTTTGGTTGTGCAAGGAGGCATAGTGTATCTACCTACACCTCCATCTTGGCTGGAAGTCCCAACCATAATGTAATTTTTGGACGGTTTCATGTCAAAAAGAAACTGTGCACATAACCAGTTCCCTCCTCCAACTCCATTCAGTGCTCTACCTCCTGACAACCACTAATCTCCTTTCTGCCTCTCTAGATTTATCTATTTTGGATGTTTCCTATAAATGAAATCCTATAATTATGTGGTCTTTTGTTTCTGGCTTCTTTCACTTAGCATAATATTTTCCAGATTCATCTATGTTGTAGCAGATATCACTACTTCATTCCTTCTTACAGTTTCACAACATTCTATTGTACGAATAGAGCATATTTTGTTTATCCATTCATAAATTGATGGATGTTTCATGCTATTCATGCACTTGGTGACTATAAGGTAGAGGCTTCCAAAATGCTTCTACCCGGGACTAACTTGTAGTAAAAGGAAGAAACACAAACATTTTCTAAAATCCAGGCTCATTAAAGATTGAGATCCATTAATGTGTAAGACATCATTCCAGATCAGGATCTTTAAGACCAAAATAATATATCTGTCTGTACTTGATACTAGTTAAAGATGAATTAAAAATTTATATTTCAAAAAGCAATGCTATATTGAGAATGCATTTTTTCAGAAGTGATCTCAAATATTCTTATCAAATCAACTCATGTTATCAGAATTTTGTGGTGTGTTAGTTCACTGAGTTAGCAAGAGTAAGCAAGAAAAGAGAATACATACATGAGCCCATGCAGTGTAATTTTTTTTTTTGTTTTAGTAAAATTAGGGATTCTAATTCAGATTTTAGGTGGGGATTGTAAGATAGAGGAAATCTGGCCACCCATCAAAAGAGAATCACTACAAGGGTAAATTTGTATTTCTCATGAGGATACAGCATCCCATGGGTTCCTGTGTGTACCAGAGAACAGGGAAAGGAGCAGTGCCGGGCACGGCTAAGGAAGCGGGACGAGATGAACATGCGTGTTATGGTTACACACCAGGTTGTATGAGAGACAGGAGTAAAAGCCAGGACCCCTAATTCTCATGCTCAATAAATCTCCTTTTTCCCAGAAAAGGGTCTACTTGGGCTGGCTGTGATCAACAGAGATCAATCAGCAGCTTTGGAGGATGCTGTGAGGTGCAAACATTCTTTAGAATTTTTAACATGCTTTCTGTAACGGTTTATATTTCTAAGAATTGTTGCTAAACATGTTCTTGGTAAATAACAAGGACTGATTGAAATCAATTAGGCTTTACTGTCCTTCAATAATAAATCTATTACTTCCTTCTTTGCCTGTATGTCTACTGAATTATACTTCCTCTAGGTCAACTGCACCATCCTCTGTGCAGATGTCCAAAGCCCTCTGTGCTCCCACAGGTCCTGGGTCTAACTCTAGTCAGCCCCGTTAGACTGTATTTTGTACCACCGTTATCCATGGGAGGGCCTCTCCAACTTCTTCACGTTCCCGAAGGGCAGTGATTTTGATCTTGCTCATCTCTATTCCTGGGTGCTCAGCTCAAAGTACAACAGCACCCCAACCTCTGCACCACGTGTTCCACTTCTTTTCCTTTAACTTCTTTCTTCTATTCAATTCTATTTGATTTCCTTCCCCTCAGCCATCACTGCATTTGCTTTTTCTTCTTTCTCACAAAATAGTCCTCTGTCAGTGGCAAAGCTTAAAGACAAAAGACTGATATAGAAAACTGGAAAACTAGCACCAGCTCTGGGCACTTTCTGCAACAGTAGTTATCTTATTTTATTTACTCCTCACACAAGAATATGGCTTTTTCTGATTCTAAAGAAATAGGAAGGGAAAGAGGGAAACATCAATTGGTTGCTTCCCACACACGGCCCGACCAGGAATCAAACCCACGGCCTTTTGGTGCATGGGATGATACTTCAACCAACTGAGACACCAGCCAGGGCTGCAACAGTAGTATCTTAAACAAGTTTTTTAATTAAGGTAATAGGCTGGCATCACTGTTGGTACGAATATGATTTTAAAAAAAGAAGCTAGAAAAAGTAGAGTAAAAGTGAGAGTTGGCTTATTCAACACCCATTAAAACACTAGTCATGAGACAAGGCGGTCCGAGGTAGTGCACTTTGTACATGCGTGTTTCCCACACAGCATCTCTGTTACTGTCACCACCGCTGTGTGAGGACCCAGCCACTGTCTAATCTCTGTCATTCATTCGTCTGGAAAATATGTATGGAATGCCTTTTATGTGGCAGGTGTCAATGACCCCCTGAGGAGGATGGGCAAAGGTGGGGTAAGCATGGCTCCTCCAAGCGGCCAGTGTGAAAAAGATTAAAGAGGGAAGGAGAAAGCACCCAAGATGAAGCTGGAGATGCCGGCCGGAGCCAGACCCTGCAGGCCCTTTTGGACTAAGTCTTCAAACTAAGAGCAATGCAGGTGAAATGTGAGAGGATTTATAATTTTAAAATATCATGCTGGATATACCTGGTACAAAGCTACTCAGCCAAATGAGAGCTTGGCACCACAAAAGGACGATGCCTTAGGAAGAGGTTTCACTCCTGTACTCAGGGCTGCACGACTTTGCTTTTATTTGCAGGACCAGAGACTCGTGATTGTCACAAATCTGGCACACGCAAGAGAACATATGGCCACTCTCTGGAAGGAGGCCTGCATGCACCAAGTCCCAAATTCACTAATGAAAACATCCTGCTCCCTAAGTAGGCTTAGAGAACACAATATATTTTCTTTATTGCTGTTGTCTTTTTGCTTTGGTTTTGATTCTCTTCTCTACGCAGCACACGAAAACCCACACTGGGACTTAATTTTCTGGAACCTGATAGAAATGTTCCCAGTGAATTATTTTATGGTTTCCTGCTAACTGTGTTTCTCTTGAGTGAATTACCATCTATTCTCACATAATATTTCCTAGCTTAAGAGTATGCTGAACCTGTCATTGAAAACTCAGGAGAATATCTTTAGTAAAACAGATGGTTTTAGATACCATACTAGTTGGAAAGAGAAAGTTTTACTGTGAAGTACAAAGAAAACAGAGGGAAAGTCTCCTATAATTTAATGATTTGGTGCATCTTCTCCTCGACTAGCTAAATACAGGCACTTTGTTTTTCCTTATGGTAAATTAACTTATCCCACTGGGATGATGAACATGCCAAGGGTGAAACTGGATTTAAGCATCACAAGAAACAGGCTCCTGAAGAAAAATGAAGAGTCGAAGAGGAAGACTAGTTCCACATAGAAATCCGGCACATTAATCCAAACTCTGAAACACACACACCCATCTGGGCACCACTCAGCTTTAAAAAGTAGTGTTTTGCATTACTTGTTATAGATACTTTTTTTAAAGATTTTATTTATTTTTAGAGTGAGAGGAAGGGAAGGAGAAAGAGAGGAAGAAAAACATCAATGTATGGTTGCCTCTCACATGGCCCTCACTGGGGACCTGGCCCACAACCCAGGCATGTGCCCTGACTGGGAATCGAACCAGTGACCCCTTGGTTCCCAGCCCATGCTCAATCCACTGAGCTACACCAGCCAGGGCTGTTATGGATACTTCTAAAAAATAAAATGTAAATAATAATTCAGGTGCCTTTTCTGCTCCCTGAACTCCCCCACCCCCAACAAGGTACTGCTCTCTATTCCAATGCAGCTTTGTTATTTTATTGCCCGTGTATCTTAGTTTGGAGTTCCCCAAAACAGAACCTAGGGCATGGAAGCAGTCATAGCAGCTTACCTGGGTAGTGGTCCCAGCAGGCAGAGTGAGGGAGTGGAAAGAATGAGGCAGAGAAAGGCAAGACCAGGAAGGATGTGTTCAGAAGCTGGCTGTTGCATTAGGCTCCACCCTGCATGGGTCCCTGTGAAGAACCATGTAGAATGCAACCCAGCATTCATTGTTCCTTGGATGAAAAAGAAGCTTGGCCCATCATCTGATTTGTGTTTCCATGGGTTGAAGGCTCCCTCAAGGAGCTTTAAATCCTGACATGCCAGGCAACACCCAGGAAAAACTAAAACTGCAAAATGCAGGAGACATCCCAGGGTGAGAAGGGCTGGAGGTGAGATGCTGGAGCTGTCCACGCAGGTGCTGAGGGGACGTGACAGGGCACACAAAGCATCTGTACAGCAGAGCCAGCAAACTTTTATATTGAAGCAGCAAGGAGAAACTGGCTGGCTATCGAGGGTCAATGCTATAGACTGAAAGTTGTGCTCCCCCAAAGTTCACACATGTTGAGTCCAACCCCATAACGTGATAGTATCAGAGAGCGGGGCCTTCAGGAGGTGCTTACATCATGAGGGTGGAGCCCTCATGAGCGGGGTTAGTGCCCTTATTAAATAAAACCCCAGAGAGATTCTTTGTCCTTTCCGCCATGTGAGCACACAGTGAGAAGACGAAACAGGAAGAGCACTCATTTCAAACACCAAATCTTGGGCTTCCAGCCTCCAGAATTGTGCAAAGTCAGTTTCTACTGTTTACAAGCCACCCGGTCTATGGTGTTTTCTTACAGCAACCCGAATGGACTAAGACAAGGAGACACATTCTATGTGGCATATTTTTTTCCTTTCTTTTTTAAAAAAGTAAAGCACTATCCTTCTTGTACAGTAAATTTTCCTTCAGAGTTCAAAGCTTCCCTTGAAGTGTCTGTCTGATCTGCTATAAAGAAAAGCCATAGCGTAGTCACTTGCTTTTTCTGTTTTTACAATGCTTTGAAATGCAAACATTATTTTTAGCTATGAACTGTTCACAGGTCAGGGGTCCCACAGGCCACAGTGTGCTGGCATCTGTGCTGTGGTATGCATAAACAGCGTAAAGATTTATGTTCTGTTTTTAACACATATAAGTGATATCATACTATCCACATAACATGTTACACATGAAACTTCTATATGTTGCTATATGTGAAGGCAGACTATTCATTTTAACTGCCATATAGTGTTTCCCTGTAGCAATATTTCAAAAATTGTTAATCCATTTTCTTAGTGATACATATTTGTTTTGTTTTACATTTTTCACTATTACAAGCAGTACGGCAATAAGCATCGCCCTGCATCTCCTGCTGCACGAGTAAGAGGCTTCTCTAGGATCTAGGCCCCAAAGTGAAATGACTGCGCAGTAAGGTGTGCGAGTGCATCAGCGCAGTTATCACCACACTACTCTCCGAAGTAGTTGCACCAATAAATAGCTCCACCTGGGGGGTACCAAAATTCCCGTTTCTCCACATCTTCCTCAATATTTAGTTTTTATCAACCTGATGGTTATGAATATATATTATAACATGTTTTTTAAAGATTTTATTTTTATTTATTTTTAGAGAGAGGGGAAGGGATGGAGACAGAGAGGGAGAGAAACAGCAATGTATGGTTGCCTCTCACATGGCCCTCACGGGGACCTGGCCCGCAACCCAGGCATGTGCCCTGACTGGGAATCGAACCAGGACCCTTTGGTTCCCAGCCCGCGCTCAGTCCACTGAGCTACAGCAGCCAGGACTATTATAACATGTTTTAATTGCCATAGTCCTTATTACTAGAGAAGCTGAATGAATATCCTTTCTCACTAATTGATCTTCTGTGATTCCCATTCTTTGGCTGCCTGTGCATATCACGTGCCTATTTTTGTTGTTGTTACTGATGTGCACTCTGCTATTGGGGTGTATTTTCTTACACGTGTGTCGTGTAGTAGTTTTTCATACCCCTTTATTTTTAAAAGTTCTGGCTGGCCAAGATTGGGCTGGGCCAGCAGACACTAGACCTATTTCCACACCCAGCATGGCTCCCATGTAACAGAAATCCCCCCTGTGTGTATCAACCCCTTCGGGTGAAAATGCACACATCACTTACAAAAGATGTTATACATCCATTCCTTCATCCACTCATTCATTCACACACATGCACTGCACGCTTACTAGGAAGTGGCACTCACAGTACAGCAATGAAACATAAAAATATAAAAAGTCACAACCCAATGAGCACATTCAACAACAAGGAAAGATAAGTCTCCAAATGAGGTAAATGTCACTGAGATTGGAGCAAATCCTTCAAAAGTAGGAAAAGAGCGCGGTATGGAAGCTGTACAATGGGCAGATATGGCCAAGAACATGGGGACTCCCACTCATCCCAGCCCCTAGTCCAGGGCCGCAGTTTTACCTGAGAGAGGCTGGCTGCCTGTGCCTCTCATTGCTCTGCCCCTCACCTTGCACTGCAGAAGCACAAACCTGGGCAGGTTTCAACTTGCGCGGCAGGGCTCTGCCCCAGAAGCTCAAGGCTGAAAATACTGGGACTCCCACCACCCCAATCCTAACTCACTCATAGGCAGATTCCACACTGAGAGGAGGAGCCAACTAAGAAAATGACGGCACGCACAGCACCAGAAGGGCTGTCACTCTGGGAGAAATGGGCTACTGTCCCTGACCAAGGTTTCAGTGCGACAGCAGAGAAACTCCGTCCAAAAGAAGAGTCAGGTCCTAATGACAGAGAGCTCCACCATGCCACCTGAGGAGACGGCCTTTGTTTGGCACAGAGTAGGGAGAAGTTCATGCCTAAGGACATTGTCAAAACAATGGAGATTTTGGTGGCAAGCAATTAACTATATGGGGGCTGGTAGCTTCATGATATTAGTAAGCAAAAAGTGAAATGATGGGCCAGCCATACATTTAACAAAGAAATGTCCAAGTGTGACAGATACCAAGAAGAGTGCTCCTGGGATCACACTCAGCCTGAGGGTCCAGAAGGTTGAGAACACACCCTAGGCAGCACCCATGCAGGAGGGACGAGACATGGGCAGACATGAAAAAATCCCCCAAGTCGTACACAGATAATCCGAAAAATGCAGAAGCCTTACTTCCTCAAAGGGTTTACACACAAACTTTGACCAAACACTTGGTGAACAATAAGCCATTCTAACATAGGAGGAAGTCCAAAAGTCAAGCTTGAAAATAAAATTAGATTCATCCCTCGTGGTCTAGAAGGCTGTGCGCATGGCCAGGGCTGCACCCTGTCAGGGGAGCCTGGAGAGAGGACCGCGGAACCACCAGATCCTGACCAACAGCGGGGTAGCGGATGGTAAATTCTCTGAACGGTGAGGGCAGTGTACAAGCCGCACACATCCACCAGGAAAGGTGGCTTAGGTGCAATTCTCATCAATAAGTGGTTTCTGCAGACCCAGGGAAAAACCCTAGGAAGCCAGCCTAAAAGATAAAAACAACAAATAAAATCTGAGCAAGAAAGTCGCTGAGAACATAAGTAAAATAGATTTCACAGAGTTAGCCCAGCCAAGTTACTAAATGGGTAAGCAAGTACCAAATAACTTCAAGAAACATCCTCCAAAAAAAGAACGGAGGGGTTATCATACGGAAGTGCTACAATATTTTACCCTAAATGTGCATTTTTTCCAAAAAAATTATGAGACATGCAGAAAACAGAATACAAACCAAAAACCAGAAAAGTATAAACCATGCACTGGGGAAAAAAAGGCAACAGAAACTTACAGGTGCCCGGAAGTTAGATTTAACACAGACCTGAAAGTAGCCATTATAAATATACTTAAAGGACTAAAGGAAACCATGCTTACAGAAATAATGGAAGGTATGATGACAATGTCCCATCAAATAGAGAATATCAATAAAAAGACAGAAATTGCAAAATAGAACCACATGGAAATTCTGGAGTTAAAAACTGCAGTAACTAAAATGAAGAATTCACTAGAGTGGCTCAACAATAGATTTGAATTTGCAGAAGAAAGAATCAGCAACCTTAAGAACAGATGAACAGAGACTATGCAATGCAAAGAACAGAAAGAAAAAGAGAAAAAAAAGAAACCACAAAGCCTCAGAAAAGTGGGACATCATTGAATGTCCAATATACACATAATGAAGGTATCAGAAGGAGAGGAGAGAGAAAGGATCAGAAATATATTCAAAGAAATAAGGGCTAAAAACTTCCCAAATCTGATGAAGAATACTAATCCATACTTCTAAGAAGCTTCATGACTCCAAGTAGGATAAATTCACACCCAGACTCACTGAAATGTTGAAAGCCTTTAAAAGTAAAGAGAAATTCCTGAAATCAGTAAGAGAAAAAAACTTGTTCCATTATGGTACAGCTGACTTCTTATCAAAAATAATGGAAACCAGAGAGTTGAAATAAAAAGGAAAAAAAGACAAGTAAGTTTTGACTGGAGAGAGAGAAAATCCAGAAAAAAAAATTGAGAAGGGTCTTCATAGGCAGTAAGAATCCTCAGGCAAATAGAGGAAGAACAGAGAAGAATTACCTTAGCAAGGTAATGCTATGAGAAAATGTGAAGGAAAATATGTATCTCAGTTCTTAAAAGATTCCACCTAAAACCTGCTTTTTCATTAAAGTTAAACAGAGAAAATCTCTCGTGTACGTGACCTGAAAGTTTCCGAGAAGGTACCAGGGATTTCATGTCAATGGGCCATGGAGACACATTTCTCCACCAGACCTGCCAGTGAGCCGATCTGTGTGTAAGCTGACGTACGAAAGATCCATAGAATCACTCGCTAGTTTTCAAAAAGGAGTTACTAAATTATTATTTGTTGCTTGTAAGGCAAAGTATTATGAGATTAATTACATAAGGCAACCATAGAATTTACTCATTCATTTTTTTAAATTGAAAATGTAAGATTTCAAAATTTGTAAAAACAGTGGGCACATTCAGGAGAAATGGTAGAAGGTTCCTTAAACACTGACTATTAGTGCTACAAAAGAAGATAAAAAATAAGTAAGTGAAAATTTAAAGGTACATTATGAAAACTTTGGTACAGAAATAATGCAAATAAAACCCACAAAGACCATTCATTTATACCACTGCAAGAGGCTTGCTTTGGCTCTCAGAAAAGGTTGGGTTTTCTGTGTACTGTAAACATGCTTCTACTGTAGAGTACTGTTTAGCTTTTACAATTGAAACTAATTTCCTGATCAGGTACCAGTGACTCAGATAAAAGACCTGTGTGACAGAAAGGGCCCCACTCAAAGGACCCGCCAACTGCACTGAGAGGGCCCCTGCACTGAGTGCGCACCTCCCACCCACATCGACCAGTTCCCGCCGGAAGCCTGTAATCAGCTACGGACATAAATTACTGACAGAAGAAAACGGCTAATTTAGGAGGAAAGTAAGTGGTTATAAGCAACCCTACCAACAGTGAAGGGAAATGACCCAGAGGTGTATAACTCCTGATGAAATATTTGGTAACAGAAGGAATTTTTGTAAACCAACATTTCACTACACACTCAAAAGCAAAGCAGTTAAATTACAAATACCAAACAGAACAAAACAAAAAGGGTATTTCCCAAAGGCAATGAATGTTCATGGGTTCAGGGCGACACAGAGAAAATTTTTTCTCTTGAATAATGGATGCTAACTATATTCAGTAGGCTTTGTCCAGCATAGAGCGATAACAGACACATGCCTGTGGGAATCTAAAAACTGTCATTTGTTCTAAAGTGGAGACTAAGAAAGCTCACTAAATGAACCTTTCACAGAAACATCCGCCTTCTCTTGGCAGTTACAGACCAGGTTCAGTTAAAGGAAGAAAGCCCAAGAAGCCACGCTGCCTGGGGTCCAAGTCTCCCACTTCCCGGTTCTGTCGTCCTGGGCAGGGGCTTCACCTCCTCAGCGCCCTCAGAGTCCTCATCCAAAAGTAGCCCGCACACTGGGCCTCCAAGGCGACACGGGAGCAGGGGAAGAGTGAGTCCCTGGCTATTGTTATGAATGATATACATGCACCTTGGGCTACATGTTACTTGACCAGGGGCAAGAATGTCACTGACTGAGGACACCATGCAGACCAGCAGTTCATAAGAATTTTGTTTTCTACCTTTTAAAAGGCTCAGAAAATCTGGCCCATCTAAAGCAGAGCATTTAAAAGTTACCACTAACAAAGTGTGCATATTTCCCAGTGCTTTTTCAGCCTCTACTGCTTTTCTCCTTTGATGGGTTCCTTGCAGCACGAATTTGTGCATCCAAGACGCATCAGTGCAGAGAAAGGTCTGCTAACTGTCGGAGCGCCGCTCACCACCCCTGTTCAAGAGACCCTCCGTTTTCACACTGTAGACTTTTGAAGTAGATAAAAATTTGTTTCGCCTATTCTCCGGGTAAGCTTGAATAACGTTTAGAAATTTGGGATACCCTTTCTATTTCTGTGCTTGAGGGTACCTGCCCTCCAGAAGGTGGTTGTAGAGATTAACTAAAAAAGATTAAGCTAATGTATGAGAAAGTGCTTTCAACAGTACCTGCCACTCAGTGAGTGCTCTAAATGTTGGCTGTCACTGAAACTACATATTTTATTTGATTATTACATATTTTATATTACTATTATAATCATATCATTATTTTATTAGTAATGCACACAGGCAGAGTGAAGC
>PVJI01033829.1:0-10932 GCA_004026765.1 Micronycteris hirsuta
TGTCTGTTGAGGTCGTTCGTTATTCAGATTTAAGCATATTGTATTTCCTGATTGGTACGTATATTCCATATAATCCAACTCTATACCTTGCCATTTTATTAATTAATTAAAACATTGAGATGTAATTACAGAGAGAACAATTTTTAGATATAAGTGGGTTTTATGTGTCTGATGTCTGCGCTGTGCCATCAATGTCCCACTGACGGTATGCAGAGCATTTCCATCACCCTAGAAAGTTCCTTGTGCCAGTTTCTAGTCAAGTTCCTCAGGCGACCACTACATTAATTTCTATATCTTTAGGTTGTTATACATTGGAATTCTTTCTTATCTTTTGAAGTTAGTTCTTATTAAATCTGACTGTTAACTTAGATTAGGGGAAGTATAGATTACATGTGATTTAGTGTTTCTTATTCATAAGATATCTTATTAGAATTTCCTTGATGTAAAAAATGCTTGGGTGGTATTTATTTCTAGAAGAGAAATACTGTTACTACATATAGTTCTTCCCTATGCCTTCCTCTCCCATCACCCTAATATTTCATGAAAATCATGCTTAGAATTTTCAAAGATGATACTTAGTTTTGGTTAGTTCTTTTTTTTATATCCTTGCTTAGTTAAGGTGGAAATGTGATTTAATCTTTGAGCCCTGTCAAGCTGTTACATAAAAATGTTATTTTTTGTGTGACTCCAAAGTGTACATAAGTTTTGCCTCAAATTTTTTTATCAACTGGTGTTATATGCACAACATATTTCTGTTATTTTTATATATGTTATGTGTATGAGAACCAGTTTTTAGGATATCTACCTTATCATAGCTGTGCTAGAATTACTGTATGCTCCTTTTTAAAAGAAAATAATTTATCTACAAAAACTTATTTTGATTTTCACTAGTATTGAAATACAGTTATTCACCTTAATTTTTTAATCAGAATTCTCTTTTTAAGTGTGGTTCTTAGTCAGATTAAATATCTTTATTGGATTTATTGTCAAGTGCTTCTAATTTTTTTGGAAAGGACCAATTTTTTAATACTGTAATAAATACTATAGCTTTTATTTTTTATTTTTTACTGGTTCATTAACCCCAAGTGTTTTCATTGTACCCCATTATTTAAAAATCTTAATTATTCATTTTCAGTATCTGTATTGAAGGAGTTAAAATGAAGACTTTTTATTACAGGGGAATGTTACTCATGCTCTTACGTTTCTTAGAAAGCTCGTTTCATAGAGACTTGTAAGTTGTGCTGCCTAATGAAACCTTTTGGTGAGACTTTGTACGTGTTGGAAATATACGCCATATATTTGGTATTTATCTTATTAACTTTTGGACCACTTTTAATACATTGTGTATCTATAAATGTTTTAGTAATCTTCTCTCTCAGGCTCTTTGTTTATTACTTACTAGCGTCATTTTTTGATACAGTACTTAGTATTTTCTTGGGAACACCAAGGCCATTTGGCTAAAATTTATTTATTTATAAAATATATCTTGGGGAAATTTACATTTGAAATTGCCCAGTTTCCATAGGCATATGATTTATCCTTAGTGAACTTGCCTTCAACATTTCGTAGGTGTTTTCACTTCTTTTTGTATTTTTACCATTTTTGCTTTAGCTTTGACTACAGTTTGGAAAGGCTGCAAGGAAAGGCTTTTTTAAAGCTTTTTTACATCATTGTTTACTATTATAACAGAAGAGTAGAAGCATTCTTCCCTGTGCTCTGTCCACCCTAATGGGGGAGTCTTTCTGCTTTGACTTCCTGCAGTTTGTTCTCTTTGTTTTAGGGGCAGAATGGGAGGTGGTAGTGGTTGCTAGTTTCTCTGCCTTTATTTGTATTCTCAGCCTTCCTTCCTGCTTTTCCACCTTACTAAAAAAGTGTATTCACTTGGAGGTACCTTTAAACTCTTTTGTCTTCTTTGAAACATGTTGCCTTACCCCCTCCTCCCATAAAAAGGTCTCTCTCATCCCCCATTTCCCTGAACATATAGCTCTTGACTTGGCTACACTTGACTATTATTTGTTTGCTTCTTCAGTCAGTAAGCATTTCTTAAGTACTCACATTGTGCCAACCACTGTCTTCTAGGGACTAGCTCCTATCTTCTTTTAGCAGTGGAGTTCTTAGAGCACGGTCTTTACCTGCATTTTCATTTCTTTACCTTCCTTTTCTCTCTACTAACTCCTTTCTGTTCCCATTATCCTGCGAAGTTTGCACTCACAAAGAACTCTAGTTGCCATAATGGCCAAATCCAGCTGTCCATCCCCCTCCTCCCCCTTGGCCTTCCTGCTTCACCTGACACTAACCAGTGCTGTCTGAGCTTTCTCTTTGTAAAAGAAACTAAAGTTACTATCCCATATCTTTATTTTGTTTATTTAGTTTTTTACTGTTTATTTTTCTATTTTTCCTATCTTCTGGAGATTTTCTACACTTTTTTGTCTTTAGCCTTTTGTCTTTCTCCATAGGAAAACTTACTGACTCTCATGCAGTCAGTTGCTAGGTTTTTGTGGAGATGATTTCCCCTCCTCTTTCCAGTAGTGACTTTACAATGACTTTCAGTTCTTTTGTTTAGATTACCTCTTGGAGATTTTTATTCATGGATTTACCATTAAGAAACCTGGAATATCCTTGGCATGAAGTAATTGGTAATTTTTTTAGGCATCCATTTTATTTGTATGTTCTATGAGGCTGGAGTTAGTTAATTGATTACAAGGCACTGAACTTTCAACATGGCTTTATATTATCTACTTTATCTTTATATATTCAGTAACTCTTGTAAAGTTGTTTAAATCTTGGCTGCTTTATGAAAAATGCTTGGCAATGAAGCAAAGAAAACTGGATATTAATACAATGGTAGAAGTTAAGGGAAAGGAATAAATATGATCAGGCATGGATTGTGTGTGTGTGTGAGAGAGAGAGAGAGAGAGAGAGAGATAACATTACGCATTTGAGTAAACTAGAGTATCAGAACTAACTTGTTTTATTACAATATCAGTAAAACCTCTATATGTTCCATATGGAAACAGGGCAAAAGGATTTGTGAAATTGTTTCAGTTTTTCTATGTGAGAAATTCAATCATAGTTATTAATGTGTAGCCTGTGTAATGTTAAGACTGCTAGATGTCTGTGTACCTGCAAATTGACAGATCTAAGATTTAAATAATTATCTCATTGTCCAGACTGGCTTTCTTTCTTAATGTCATTGTTCTAGTTAATCGTAAGCTTGTAGTGTTCTGTGGTTCTTTCTTCTTTATTTTTCCTCTGTATTCCATTGGTTCTTAATTTGTTTATTCCTTCTGTTGCTTTCCATTCTCATTTCTCCTACCAAATCCAAGGTTTTAGCTTATTTCTGATCTTTCTGTCACTGTCACCTCATCCGTTTTACACACCACAGCCAGAGTAGTCTTCCAGGAACACTGCTTGATCATTGTATTTCTCTCCTAAGAGATTTGCATTGGTTCTCCTCTGAGAATCATAAACATTTTATTGTCCTTAAATTGGTAGTTTTCTGGTGTCTGGTTTCATCTTGTGTCTTTGACCTTACTCCAGATGCTTTAGAACGTATAGCTCTGGCTATCCAGAGACAGCTTTTCCTGTTGAAGAAATCTGATAGTGTGTTCTTGTTTTTCTTTTGGTTCTCCTATTGTCCTTGTTGGAAATGTCATTTTGCATATTCCTTATGTCAAACTAAATTCTTTCCATTCTTTAAAACCCAGCTTAAATTCCTAGTGTAATAAAATCTTCTTCTGAGTGTAGGCTGTGCTTATCTAGTATATTTTAATTACCTTTGTGCATGTTTGTTAATTATAAGCTTCTAGTAGTTAGAAACTTTGTTATATGTGTGTGTGTGGTCTTTGTGATGTCTACCACAGTGCTAGCAACACAGTACATGCTTAATTTTTTTAATGGCAAGCTAAGAACAATGTTTGGTTTGCTATAATTCTGTAAGGTAATGCTGCTTCTTTTTAGCAGTGAATGAGGAGAAGGGAGAAAACAAACAAAAAAAAACAAGCATTTCTTTCCAACTTAAAAATATTTTTACGTTGTTTCTTTTTAATTTTCTTGATCTCTGTCCTTTTCTCTCCATGTTTCTATATACTTTTGAAATTCCAAAAATACAGCAGTCATAGGGAATATAACTTAAGTAGTATGTGAAAGTTTCAAGGTAATACATGTAGATAGTAGAAAGGTGGTACTTTGAAACCAACCAAACTGAAATTGATTGCCTTGGAAAGTAGTAGTTAGTTTACTGTTATTAGTGGTGTGTGCAGAGGCTGGACAGCCACTTGGAAATGTGTAGCTGGTATACAAGCACTGAATGGGCAGGTGGGGCTCTGAAGTCTCTTTCATTCTGGAGATTTTTTATTGCATGCTCAGTCCTCTTTGGTTACCATAGCAGTTCAAAAACATTTTCATTATTGTGTTTGAGTAAGAATAATATGTTACAGTTAGAGATGTGATTCAACTTTTTCTGAAAGTGAAATTCCAACTCAGAGGATTAAAAGTTACCTGTACTCTTGGATAATTCAAAAGAATGTGACAAAATTTGCAGGTTAAGTTTGAAGGACAAGTTCTAAAAGTTTTTTGAACAAACATCTTTGCTTTTTATATTTTCTTTCATAAGGAAAAAAAATCACTAGTTAAATGGGTTAGATTTCTGATGTAACCTTTTTATTCCTAGAAAAACCTACTATAAGTTTACTTGGTAGTCTTTAGTTTATCAGTAGATCTGTCATAGTATTGACCTGGTTGTCTTAAACATTTGTTCTTTCTTAGAAAGATTTTTCCCCCCAAGGAAGCTAAAATCATGGGTTTTCACTAATCTTCATCAATAAACTTTGCTGTATTCTGTGGCCTCAGCTTGAATTCCTGACAGGCCAAGTGCAGGGAGAATAGGTAAGAGAAAATTGAATGACACTTTAAATACTTGTCTGTAGCTAAAAAAAAAAATAAATAGCCAAAGTTACAGGTGTTCATATTGGTGGTTAGGTTGTGCCTGTCTAAAGTTGGGACACACACATAAGGGTGTATGAGAGGGAGGTGATGAAAGAGGCCGAAATACACCAACTCGTTTTCTCCTCTCTGACTTTCTGACAGTACATTTTAGGTGATGTTATAATAAATTTTATTCTTGTAAAAGCACTTACTAATTTTGTGAAATAAAATGGCCAGCAATTCAATAGAAGTACAGCATTCCTGTGAAGCATCTCTGCCATCCTTTACAAAATAGAAACCTGGAACCTAGAATATTCATAGGCATTTGAAACTTAATTTTTTTTTTATCCTTGTCCGAGGACGTTTTTTCATTGCTTTTTAGAAAGAGAGAAGGAGGGAGAGAGAGAAACCTCAATGCAAGGGAGAAGCATCGATCTGTGACCTTCCGTATGCGCCTATACCAGGGATCCTCCGTACCTGGGTCTGGGATTGTACGTGTCCTGACCAGGGATGGACCTGCAACCCAGGCCTGTGCCTCAACCGGGAATTGAACGTGCAACCCTTCAGTTACAGGATGACACTCCTACTAACTGAGCCACACAGGCCAGGGCAAGACTTAAATTTTACATGAATCATGCAGTGGTGCAGGTTTGTTTTACTTGGAACAGGATCCAATAATGCATTGCATTGGTGAAGAAGATATAAGTTATTATGTTTTCCATGGGCATTCTGTAGAGGAGAAAGATGCAATATATAAATTATATTATTAAAATTAATTTTACCTGTTTTATTTATTTTTTAATGAGGCTAGAAAATTTGAAGTCAGTGTAACTGGCTCAGCTTATCTTTTTGTTGCACAGCAGTGGTGCAGTTGTGGTTACGCATTTACTTGTAGCCGCTGCAGCCTTCTTGTGCTTAATGTTTACAGGGTGTATCTTCTTTCATGCTTTTGCGTTTGACCTGTCTGTATCTTTAAATATAAAGAGACTTCTCTTAGACCAGAAGTGCCTGCTTGTGGTATGGTCTTTCAGTATGTAGTTTCAAATTTTTTTTTATTTCAGTGACTTTGTAAAAGTATTTTTTTAGTATTCTTTTTTGTTTCAGTTTTCTTTCATGATTTTCTTACTTGTATGTTGGATCTTCATTGCCTAACTCCTATATTTGTCACTTTCTCTTGGATCCTTTTAATTATTTCTTTTTTTAATTTAAATTGAAGTATTTTTTTCTTTTGCGTCTTCAGTTTTCTTTTGTTTATTTGTTCTCATGTTCCAGTTATTTCATATTCATTTCAGAAATATTTTTCTTTTATCTTTAATTCTTTCTAGAGTTTTTATTTTAATTCTCAATGTTTCTAATTGCTGACTTAGTGTTATGTCATAACCTCATGTCTTTTTACTCATTTTACATGTTCTTTTATATCTTGTATATATCTTTTAGCTCATTCTGAATTAGTAGGTTACAGCTTTGATCTGTTTTCTGGGCCTATTTGTTCTAGTGTGGTTTCATTGTAGAAATGTTATTATGCTTCTTCTCTTCTTCTAATAACTTTGTATGAGATTTGACCTTGATTCTTCTCTATTGATTATTTTTATGTGACAGTTCTCTATTACTTTTAAAAGGAATTAAACTTCAAGATAGCTTTTTTAACTTCACAGACCTCTCTCTTCAGTTATTTTCATGTAAGATTTAAAAATAGGATCACCTGTTTTGAGATTTTCTTGCTCCATTTCTTGCTTCCTTTATCTCCATTATTCCTGACCTCAACTTTTAGTCATTTCCTAGTCATTTTTCCTTGTGAAAGCTCATAGGTATTAGATTGTTTTATTGTGGACCAACTTACTTGCTATTGGATTGGATAAAAACTTGTTTAATTTCATGCAGTTTTCTTCAGATCTGTTCACTGTAATTTCCAGTTTTGTATCTCTTCACTCTTTTGGCATTCTGTTCTCAGATCCACCTGATTCCCCATGAGGCATCATGGGAGGTCTAGTGGTCATTAGGGTCTTGTCCCTACCTGATGGCATTTTGGAGTTTGGGGGTACTCAATCGCAAGTTTTGTTGTAAATACTGTCTGCGGGTTTTTGGTTTTTCTATCTAGTTACTCCTTTTTTTCCTCATGAGGAGCTTCTGGGAGCCCCTGAAATTGTCACCACTATTACAGAATTCCCAACACACGCAATATTTAATAAAGTGAAGTTCCAGTTAAAAAAAGCTAATTTGGGAACTCCATGATTTAACCACGTTTGACCTGTATGTGCTTGAATGTTGGTTAGTTCTCAAGGTTTTGACCCTTAGATACATTTTCATAGTGCCTTATAGAACCAGGCACATAATGAGCTTTCGGCACACAATTTTTTGTATGAAAGCACAAGGTCAAGCAACTTTTTCTCATTTTGTGGGAAGCGTGCTTATTATAATTCCTTCAAGCTGATGAACTTTCTCAAATCATGGGCTCATGTACATACTTAACTTTCAAAGTTGATTGATCTTCAATTTATGCTGACTCCTTGCCAAGATCATTAATTGTGTCCTCAAAGACGAACAGAGCAAGCAGGCAGCTTACAGTTTTGGGTTATGTATTGTCTGCATTTGCAGAGTAAGGTGAAGAAAGAAATGTCATACCATCTATAAAAAAATTTAAAGTTTAGTAAGAAATTTGCCTCTTTAAGCAGTCCTTTTTGACCAGATAAAAGTCACATGTATTTTGATTTTTAATGCGAAAGATTGTGCCATTTATGAAGATAAAGGCTTACATATCTCTATATATAGTGCTTTACTTAGTAGGAAATTTTTACGTGGCAGTGAATGAAGACTAGCATAAATGGATTACCTGGAAACAATGATTAATTTCATTGCACATAATATTTTAAAGGTGTAGTCACTTCCTTGCTTTGTATGAATATAATAATGATAGAGGATAATAGGCATAGTCAAAACACTGGTCTGGGCCTCTAGACCTGGGTTCTGGTTTTGACTTTGTTAACTAAATGGGGTATGATCTTCAGCAAGTTACTACTTAGTGGCTCATTATTATTATTTTTTTAAAACATTATCAGCATCTAGTGATATGATAAGTTTAAACATTTTTGAAATGTCTTAATACTCTACTTTTATAGAGTTTTTTATTTGTTTAGGTGTTTCTGAAAGCACATGGTGGTTATCTCTTAGGCAGAAGGATGGAGAAGCATGTTGCATTAGAAAGTATGGTGGTGTTTGAGGACCAGAACATTGGTTGCAGTTCTGTGTGTCATGGGAGGCAAAGGTGAAAGTTGCAGCCAGAGCCCGGTTTGGTCTTAATCCTCAGTGATAGGAGGTGGGAACAGGGACAAAACAGGGAGCTCTTAAAATGTTTTAAGTTGAAGAATGACATTTAATGTTATGTTTGTTTAAGAATGTGAATCTGATGGGCTTGTTCCTTCAGTGGCTCAGTGGGTGACTAGCTCTTGAACTACAGTACTGGCATTGGGGGAAGCCTACAAGAAACATTGAAGAGTTGGGATCATGAAGACTCTGACCTAGGGAAGAGTTCAGTATGACTACTGAGCTCGACCTCAAGCACCTAGGATGAAAGTAGTGATTTATTCCTAGACTTCCAGTGGTAAGAATTTCATAGTAAGTAGAGATGACAAAAGACTGTGTGAAACTTTTTCAACTTTGTCTTTAATTTTATCGCTTAAGAAAAAAGAATGCATTCTTTGAATTTTGCAGCAACTAGCAAATGCTGTAGCAGATAATCAAGATCTGATTATCAAATATCTACATATTTGATACTGTAAAAAAATTTGAAAATTGGTAGGTCTTAATTCCACATCATTATTTAAAATTTTTAATTTTTAAATGTGTAGTTTACTTAACTTTGTTCTCAAAAAGAATTAAAACAGAGAGAACAACTTCCCTAAAATACAAGTTTATGAAAACTGAAGGAATGGACTCTGTATTAAATATTTCCAAAGAGTTCCTGAGACCAAAAATGGTGGCCCTTCTTTTCCAGCAGCTGGAATCCAAAAGATCTTGAAATCATTCCTGAAAGCTTGCTCCTATGCAAGAAATCCTGGTGGCTTTTGAGAGGAAGATAGAGAACTATTCTGGAAAATTTCAAGTGGTAGTAGAGGTGAGTCACTGACGTGAAGAATTTATCAGGGACTACAAATATTCATTTTCTCTTTTAAAATGAGTGTTTTTCTTTTAAATACACATTCATTTAAGGCAGTTTGAAAATCTTAGTCTTTGCGTTCTAAAATTTTTTATGAATTGAAAGAAGTAGAGCAAGTAGTATTCCCTCTTCCACACAAAAACAAACATGCTGAAATTTTAAGAAGCAAAAAACAAGTAACATTGAATTTCACTGATACAATCTTCAGCAAGAATAGTGTTTCTTTTTCTTTTTCTTTTGACTGGCCATAGTATTTTTTTTTTTTTTTAATTTATTGTTGTTCAATTACAGTTGTCTGCATCCTCTCCCCTCTGCTCCCCCCACCCCCTCCAAACCCACCTCCCTCCTCTGCCTCCATCCTCTCCCTTGGTTCTGTCCATGTGTCTGTCCTCTGTAGCGGTTCCTGAAAACCCTTCTCCCCATAGTCCCCTCCCTGCTCCCCTCTGGCTGTTGTTAGATTGTTCTTAATTTCAATGTCTTTGGTTATGTTTTTCTTGATTTTTTCCAATAGTGTTTCTTTAAGATGACGATACTGAAAAAAACGTGGTAAATAAGTGCTGTATTTATACTTTGAATGTATTTTTACTGTAAGATATACTTGGGCAAGATTTATAAAAATATACTAATTTGATTTGATTCATAACCTTTTTGATCATCAGAAGACATTCTTCTAGGACACAGGTGGCAAACACAAGGCCTGCGCGCCGAATCCAGCCCTCCACCTTGTTTTATCCGGCCCGGCACCTTGTTTCTACCCGGCGGCAGCACCGAGCTCTCCCTTAACTGTAAAGGAGTAGTTACATTTATACAGTCTTAAAATTACACTCGGCCCTGTGAAGGCAGCTGTGAGGCTGATGTGGCCCCCGGTGAAAATAAGTTTGACACCCCTGTCGTAGGAGGAGTAGAGGATGCCAGTGAGGAGGGTCTCCCTGCTCTGGGTATCCTGGCTAAGTTCCCTCTGGATAGTGTTTTGTTCAGAAACAGCACAAGAATGATATAACTTTCCTCTAATGATTATATTGTTCTGGGGAATGGGAAATATAGGGCGCAAACGTCCAGGGGTACAAAAGATATACAGGGAATAGTCTCCTTCCCATTTCTGTCCCTCAGCCATCCACTTTCCCTTAGTAGGAATAACCATATTTATCAGTTTCTCGGATATTCTTACCAAAATATTTTATGCATAGATACAAATGTACAGGTGGTACATATTTTTAGTTGTTTTCGTATTCTAACATACTACTCTTTAGACCTGGATGTAAGATTCTTTTCCCCTATCCATACCTCAGAAAATTGGGTAGAAGAGTATTAATTCACATGATCTTACCTTTCTTCCTCCAGATTTAACATAGACATGTAGCATCCTTTCATTATACACTAATACTAAGATTTTATTAATTATTTTAATGTTTTGTAATTTTGCCTTTGTGACTTAAAATCTAATTGCTACATTGTAACCTAATCATTTGCCACAATGCAATTAGTAATCTCAGTTCTTTATGTTGTAGCTGCTATTTTTTCCACTTCATTTTTTTAAAAACAGCAGTCACCTAGAAGGGCAAATCAGTGCTTACATAAAATTTATGAAAACTAGCCCTGGCTGGTGTAGCTCAGTGGATTGAGCATGGGCTGGGAACCAGAGGGTCCCGGTTCGATTCCCAGTCAGGGCACATGCCTGGGTTGCGGGCCAGGTCCCCAGTGAGGGCCATGTGAGAGGCAACCACACATTGCTGTTTCTCTCCCTCTCTTTCTCCCTCCCTTCCCCTCTCTCTAAAAATAAATATATAAAAACATTAAAAAAATTTATGAAAACTATGCAGATAGCTTCTGAAATAATACACTGGTGTGCATTT
>PVJI01033830.1:0-10931 GCA_004026765.1 Micronycteris hirsuta
CTGGGCCTTGCTCCTGGGGTGGTGCTGAAGGACTATGGCCTTCCGGGCCCCCGTACCTAGTGCCTCCTCTGGTATGGGGAGGGCTCGCTAATTTACCTCCTTCCTGGGTGGAGTCAGGTTCTCCCTTACTGGGATAAGGAGGGGGTGCATTTAGGGGGTCCAAATGGTCTTCCTGTGGTCCTGATAGAACTGGATATAATTTAGATTGGTTTTGGCGGGGGTTCCGGGGCGGTGGCCACGCTCCCACTTCCTTCTCTAAGTTTAGCTCCTCCTCCCGTGGCTAGCAGGACCGCTTGCAGTCCCTGCTTATTTTCCTTTTAGCATTTCTTAATATACCTGGGTCGCTCGGTGACAATATCAACCCACACATCTATGTAAACATACTGGTCTGGGTGCGGGACCCGGTAGACAGTTGCCCGCACCGCAAACAAGGTGGAGAGATCAAAAGTTTCCTCCGTGGGCCACCCTACATCGAAGGTTGGCCACTCTAGCTGACACAGGGTGCGCAAGAATTCTGCGTTTGGAGGCGGTCCGCCATAGCTGCGGGCCCTTCGCTGAAAATCGGAAAAGTTTTTCAGGAGGCAGTCTAAGGGGGAGCCTGGAACGGATTCCTTCTGCCCCATCCTGAAAAGATCAAAAAGAGGGACACAGAGCAGTCCTACCCAAACAAACAGGACAATAAAACGGATGCACAAACAGTCAGATGAATCAGACATGCAAACAGAAACTAAACGCAGCGCAGCGCGGCGCAACCTACTTAACGTGACCGGTCACAAAACTTGCTAGCAGTTCCAAATACAGAAACAGATTTCAGGAAGCGGCGTCCCACTCCTGAAAGTCCCTGGGCCGTTCCCGGCAGCGTCCCACCTGAGACCACAGGGTGCAGATGCTCTAGAGCTGCAGATACAGGCCTGCTTTACAGATACAGAAGAGGATCCTCAGAATTACTTATGGTGCTCCAGCAGCCTGTCCGTCTCTGGTCTCAGACTCCGCAGAGGGAGATCTCGCTGGGGCCTCCAAATGTTGTATGCTAGACGCGAGTAACTCAAATGACAGAGACTTCAAGGCTCAAAAGGTGGAATTTATTGACCAAGTTTTACCTGCGCAGGGGCGAACTCCCAGAAGTGTCCGGACACACAGTGCCCAAAGGACTGCAGATGGAGTCGCGCCTAACGCTTACAGCTAGGTCCTTATATAGGGAAATTGGCGCGATTCGGCAAGAGCAAGCAAGCATTTGAACAAAAGCTGAGTTAGCGGTTAGCGATTGGATACAGAGTTGGCGTGCGCGGGATGGGTGGGGGTATACAACAGTTATGCTTGCCTAAGTGGGAAAATTTCAAAACTAAACAGTCTATAATCAGCACATAACAGGGTGTCTACTCAACCTTTGGGGAGGAACGTTCTGTCCTTTCTTTCTAGGGGACTTTCCTAATTTTCTGGTTCTCAACATCACCTGGGTGCCTACCACATCACCAAGCCCCCACCTGCAGGCCCAGCACCCCTTCAGGAGCAGGGGGACCACAGGGACAGAGGGCCTTGCACAGCCTGAGCTGCGGATGCTGGGGGCTGGGGTGTCTCAGAAGAGCTGGCCTCTCATTTCCGCCAGCCAAGGAAACACACCACACGCCGTGTTTGTCCCGAGCAGACTTTGCTCCAGACGGTCAGGGATCCGCGGGTCCTGGGCAGCCAGCCTGTGGACCCCCGAGTTTACCCCAGTGACGCCAGTGACTCGGTGGGCAGGGCCGTTGGAGCTGCTTACCAAACCTCCAGGGCCAACAAAGGGGTCATGACACCCAGGCCGGGCTGGACCCAAAGGCCGAGGTTTGCCAGGTGCTAGGAACGTGGTCATCAGACCCCAGCCCCTTCAGGTGAGTCACGTCCCCTGGCTTCGGCGACCCCATTTTCCTAGGTGCCAAACTTGGGCGCCCTCTGCCCACCCCCGATGATGCCCCACCCCGCGGAAACGCAAGTACCCCTCATGCTCGGCCTGTCCCCGAAGTCCAGCTGTGGAAGCAGGGCAAAGCCCGGCTGGGGACACGCAGGGCCACCTCGAGCGTGGGGCGCAAGAGGACTCCGGCACAACCCAAGGGGGAACTGACGCTGGGCAAGGGGTGGCCTCACCAGTCCGGGCCGGTGTTCAGTCCCCAAGGATGGCAGGCGCTCAGGCAAAACCCCCTGGGGACCCGCGGTCTCCCCTCCCCCCGGGTAGGCAGGAGTCGCCCCCGAGTCTCGGGCCCCGCCCAGTCCGGAAACCGGCCCCTTGAGACCCGGGACGCAGAACCCTCGGGTCCTGCCCAGGTCACCACATGCCTGGCCGGGGACCAGAGCCCCCACCCCCAACCGCGCGGCCGCGGTCACCCCCGAGCGCCCCGTGGCGCGCACTCACCGCGCTCCCTCGAGGGACCAGCCATTCTGAGAATTCCGGACCTGCAGCAGCAGCAACTTGTTCTCAGAATCTCGAGCGACCGCTGGGCAGGACGACCAGCCCCACCGCTCTGCTCCCCTCGCGCCCCTCCGCACTCTGCAGCGTACCTCCTCTCCAGGCCCCTCGCCAGCCTCCCGGGACCCCCAGGTCGCTAGGCAACGGCCGAGCGTAAGGACGACGTCGCCCCTCGGCATGCTGGGAGTTGTAGTCTTTAAATGGTAGCGTCGAGCGCCCTGGGGCATCGTCCCTAGAACCACGTTTGGTGCTGTGCGGTAGGAGTTGAGGCCGGCACGGGGCGAGGGGCACAGGGCACAGTCCCGCCGCGGAGAGGCAGGAGTCAGGGACAGGTCATCTCGTGCATGCGTGTTGGATTTAGCATTAACCCCAATGGTATTGGGATGAGCCCCAGCCGGGTGGTCAGAGATCCCGCCCTGGGGCTGGAATGGGCCGGCTTAGACGGACGACCAGTAAAGGAGGCTTAGAAGGAAGGCATTGGGGATTGATGGGGTGAGCATTCCAGGCAGAGTGGACTGTCCTGCGATGACCCCAGGAGAAGGCAAGCTGCTGACAAACTCAGTGTGACCACAACCCGCGCAGCAGCGCCAGCAAGAGACTTGGGCTTGGGGCGCAGGCTGGGGCTGGCAGTTCTCCCAAACAGATCAGGAATGGCAGAGACGCTCCCCAGGGTTTAAGGGTGGGTGTCAGGGGAGGTGGTCACCAGATCTGTGCTCTGACCCCAGTCCGGCTGCTATTGAAGTCAGACTGGACTCAGGGAAGCGGGAAGGGAGCCAGAGCGCACGGAAGCTGGGTCAGTGATGGGCAGCAGTGTAAATGGAGGCAGGGCCTAGGGGGCTCGGCACACAGACCTGGGAGGGCCACGGGACCCTCACACCCTGGGGTGAGGGGCACGAGGGAGGAGAGGCCTCTGGGGAGGACGCCCAAGGTTCTGCCCGGGAGAGGCTGGCGGAGTGGCACTGACTTTGCTGAGGGACCACGTGGGAGCTGACGGTGCTGGGCGCTCCACGGGAGTGCGGGGCCCACGTGTGGACATGTCCAAGGGCTGGTGCTGGCCAGGGTGAGTGAGAAGGGGGCAGGGCGGGCGCATTCTCAGCACAGCACTGGACGGGCTCTGCTGTCATTCCCAGGGACAGAGGCCCCGGGGACACCACCACCCGGACAAGAGGCCACTCCAGACTCTGGTCCCCGTTCCAGGGTCCCTGCACCACCAACCACACCTGTGGTTCCTGTGACTCTCTGTGTACAAAGTCACCCTCCAAGGACAACACACAAAGTTGTCCACCGAACAGTAATGACAGAAAACACGATTTAGAATATAAATTTTACTCAGTGCAAAAAAATTGTACAAACATGTAAACACACTATGTAAGGGAAATTTTAACATGGAAAGAAAATTGTAGGACTTCTGGCCAAGATGGAGGCATAGGTAATCACACTGTGCCTCCTCACACAACCAAAAGAGGGACAATTTAAAAACAAAAAACAACCAGAACTGACAGAAAATAGAACTGTACGGAAGTCCGACAACCAAGGAGTTAAATAAGACACGTTCATCCAGATGGTAAGTGGGGCGGAGCTGGGCGGAGCAGGCTCAGGGCAATGTCGCAGCTTCCAGGAAAGATCCGCGGCCGGTGGACCCGGTAAGGCCGTGGCTGGTGGAGCGAGGGTTCCCACATTCCCATGTGGATAAAGGAACAACTGGGGAGTAAAACAGACCCACCACCCAGGGTCCCAGCAGGGAAATAAAGCCTCAAACAACCGACTAAAAATATCTGCGGGGGTTGAGGTGGCAGCGGGAGGAATTCCCAGCCTCTCAGGGGAGTTCGCTGGAGAGACCCACTGGGTCCTAGAACACACAGAAGCCCACCTACTGGGAATTGGCACAGAAGGGCCCAATTTACATGTGGGTAGTGAGAAAAGTGACTGAAAGCGGGCAGAGAGCGGATCGAGCGGCACTGTTCCTTCTCGGACCCTCTCCCACAGACAACAAAGCCACATGGGTTACCCCACCCTGGTGAGCACCTAAGGCTCCGCCCCTTATATGTAACAGATGCCCTGAAGGGAAAAAATGGCCCAAATGAAAGAACAGATCAAAACTCCAGAAAAAACACAACTAAGCCACAAAGAGAAAGCCAACCTATCAGATGCACAGTTCAAAACACTGGTAATCAGGATGCTCACAGGATTGGTTGAGTGTGGTTGCAAATTAGATGAAAAAATGAAGGCTATGAAAAGTGAAATAAAGGAAAATCTACAGGGAACCTATAGTGATGGGAAGGAAACTGGGACCCAAATCAACAGTGTGGACCAGAAGGAAGAAAGAAACATTCAACCAGCCCTGGCTGGTGTAGCTCAGTTGATTGAGTGCGGGCTGCGAACCAAAGGGTTGCAGGTTCGATTCCCAGTCAGGGCACATTCCTTGGTTGCAGGCCAGTTCCCCAGCAGGGGACGTGTGAGAGGCAACCACACATTGATATTTCTCTCCTTCTCTTTCTCCCTCCATTCCTTTCTGTCTAAATATAAAATAAATAAAAGCTTAAAAAAATAAAAAAAATGACAGGGTTAATTATTAAAAAAAAAAGAAAAAAAGAAACATTCAACCAGAACAGAATGAAGAAACAAGAATGCAAACCAACAAAAGCCTTAGGAAACTCCAGGACACCTTTAAACGTTCCAACATCTGAGTCATAGGGGTGGCAGAAGGAGAAGAGGAAGACCAAGGGATTGAAAACTTATTTGGACAAATAATGGAGGAGAACTTCCCCAATCTGGCAAACAAAATAGACTCCCAGGAAGTCCAGGAAGCTCAGACAGTCCCAAAGAAGTTGGACCCAAGGAAGCACATCATAATGACATTACCCAAGACTAAAAATAAGGAGAGAGCTCTGGCTGGTGTGGCTCAGTGAATTGAGCGCAGGCTGTGAACCAAAGGGTCACCGGTTCGATTCCCAGTCGGGGCACATGCCTGGGTTGCGGGCCAGGTCCCCAGTGGGGGCCATGTGAGAGAAAACCACACATTGATGTTTCTCTCCCTCTCTTTCTCTCTCCCTTCCCCGCCTTCTAAAAATAAATAAATAATTTTTAAAAAATGAGAGAATCTTAGAAGCAGCAAAAGAGCACAATCAACTACAAAGGAATTCCCGTAAGATTGTCAGCTGATTTCTCAAAAGAGACCTTACAGGCAAGAAGTATTTGAAGTCATGAAAGGCAAGGACCTACATCCAAGAATACTCTATCCAGCTAAACTTCCATTTAGAATGGAAGGGCAGATAAAGTGCTTCTCAGATAAGGTCAAGTTCAAGGAGTTCATCATCACCCAGCCTTTATCATATGAAATGTTAAAGGGATATACAAGGCATGGAGGGATATCAACAGGGGAGTGGTGGGGGAGAGAGGGGGAAAAGGTGCAGAGAATAAGCAGCATAAATGATAGGTAGAAAACAGACAAGTGGAGAGTAAGAATAGTATAGGAAATGTAGATGCCAAAAAACTTATGTGTATGACCCATGGAAAAGAACAAAAGGCGGGGGGGATGTGGGGGCGGAGTGTGGGGCAGAGGGGAATAAAGGGGGGGTAATGGGACAACTGTAATAGCATAATCGATAAAATGTATTTAAAAAAAGAAAATGAAAATTATAAAAGCATGTACGGTTAAACATTTAAAGAACTGTAAAAAGGCTTCTACAGCTGGCACGTGATAGTAACTGTCCCCATGCTGCACCCCAGCTAACCTAGTGACAGCTGAGAGTGGCCCCTGGTTTCTTTTTCATGGACTTATGTGTCACAACTGAAATTATGTGCCGAAAAAGCTGACTCCAGACTGGGGGCTCTGCGTCCCTACTACCTAAGACATCTTCCACAACTAACTTGTTTATAATATTTTCCAGACACTCGCGCAGCCGCATCTTACAGAGAACGGCCACGAGCCTGAAGGGGGACGTGGCGCGCCCCAGTTTGCTCTGCCAGCGCAGCAGCATCCCATGGCGCTGCTCCAGCAGGTTCCCCGGGTTCTCGTGCTCACAGAGGACAATGTCGTTCTCCCCCAGCCCCATGAACCTCATGAACATCCGCCAGTTACTATGGGGAACCTCCTGCCCGAGTTCATACTAGATGTTACTCGTGGACGGAAAAAGGAAAATCAAGGAGGGAGATTTGGCCTCGTCCCTGGAAGGCAGGCGTGGCGTGCGCTCTAAGTGACCCAGCAGAAAAGCTGATGTCCCGGAAGGGACCAGGCTCGAGGACAGGAGAGCGCGGTAGGACAGGACCTGGCTGGGCTAATGACAGGCATGACAGTCATTCACATGCACCCAGTGAGCTTGGAGAAGGTCCCGCGGGGACTGAGAGTGGGAAGCGCTGGGGGTGACGGGTCCGCTGAGGCGGCCCCCTCATGTCCAGTGGGACCAGAGGGGCTGTGAGGGCCCGTCGCCAGTGCTGCAGGAAACCCTCACCCTGGTCCCTCTGACAGCAGTGCACAGCCCCTGGGGGGTGGAATCACTGGGCCAGAATATTTTACCCCAGATTCAGGGGGTGTCCGGGCTCACGCAGCCCCTGGTGGAGAGAAACCGCACCTCCTTCCCCTCCGAGAGACCCACATCAGTGTCCCCATTCCTTCCACTGGGCAGTTAGGGGTGAAGGGAAGGGGCTGGACTATCCAAGCACAGAGACTGAGATGCAGGTCCAGGGCACTCATGTGGTGGTTCCAGGTCTTTGTCCACCCTGCAGGGAACAAGAGGCGTCACCAGAGACCCCAGGAGGCTCAGGGACGGGAATCGGGACTTACTGAGTTTGTCGTGCAGCTTCTCTGGAAATAAACAGAAAAAGAAAGTGCCATCAAGGGGATGCAGAGGAGGATGCGGGTGGTGGGCGTGGGCTGGGCAGGAGGGGGCGCCACCCGCAGCTGGGCCTCACCTTGGGCGCTGCTTCTGTGTCCACGCTGCTCCTCTCTCAGCTCGTCCTCGCTCCCCTTCTCCTGGACCAGGGCCTGGGCCTCTTCCATCGAAGCCACAGCAGGCACCGCACCGCCGGCAGCAACACAAGAGCCAACAAGGTCACTGCGAAGCACACCATCCAAGGCTCTGCATCCCTGAAGAAGGGACCTGCGAAGGGGAAGCCTCACCCGTGAAGTGACCTTCCTGTCCCCAGCGTGCCCAGACTCTTACTGTCACGTAGTGAGTACGGTTTACTCGAAACATCTGCCTCCCACATGGGATCAGTTCGATATAAAGAAGCACAAGTATCACTGAAGTCTCCTCTGCACTCCGCTCGCCTACCTCCCCTCCCCCATTATCTGGACGAGCGCCCCGCAGATTTCACTAAGTTTTAAAAGCGAAATATATTCTATTTTATCTTGTTTACAGCGAATCAGCCCCCACACCAGCTGCGGTGCACGCTGTCCCTCTCGCCCTGTGACTCGGCGACCTGCGCAGTCCAGCACAGCGAGCAGGCCCGTGTCTCTCCCAGGGCAGCGCCCACTGCCACCCGCTGCCCTCCGGTGGGCACTCCCAGGCCCTGCCCTTTGTGACGTAACCACTGCTGTAAAAATATCCGGTCACAGGCCCACGTCCCACTGCGGCAGGCTGGCCTGTCGGGTGTGTCCCCAGAAGTGGGTTTTGCATCCATAAGTGAGCAGTTCGGACGCAGATGGCCCTGGGCCCCAACAGCACTGGTGCCCATCCACACCGGCCACATCCAAACGGTGACACCAAACCTCTAAGGACTGTCACCCCACAGCCCGCCACCAGAGGGCGCCACCATCTCGGTTTCCTGCTGCTGCCACTTCCACAGGTGGAACATATTCCCCTGTTCGGTCAGATTTGGTTCCTCCTGTGAGTGTTACCTTTCTGTGAACTGATGATTCCCGTTTTTGTGCTTTTATTTACTCTGCTCCTTTATCTTCTAAGGAGATTAGCACTTCCATTAAGATTCGGGTTGTACCTATCTTTCCCCCTCCTGTGGTGTGTTTGCTGACCTTGACCATTTCCCCCAAGTCCCATGGCCTGGCACCGTGTAGGGCACGCGGGAAGTGCTCAGGTGTCTGTGACATGACCCGCTTCAGGGGAAGGAGCCCCCGGTCCCTGCCCTGTGAATTCTGTGCCCTGCAGGGACCCAGATCAGTAGCAGACACCCCCGCCTTCTCCCAAGGGCACCGCGGAGCCCAGGGCAGCGGGCAGGGCACTCACCTGGGATGGCAAGGCTGGCGGACCTTTCCTGGCTCAGCAGTGGGTTTCTGATGACACAGGAGACCCCCTCCCGAGCGGCCACTTCCTCCAGGATCAGAGAGGCTGAGGCTGCATAAAGGCCCTGGGGGTCTGCAGCCTCTGTGGCCACCTCAGCAGACAAGTTGTGATCCCCAGCGTCTCTCCACTGGATTAGGGGCCGCGGGTACCAGCCAGTAGATGTGCACTCCAGACGGACCCCTCCAGCCTCATGGCCCTTCAGTTCAATGTGGGAATCAGAGCCCAGCGCTGGGGAGGAACAGTGAGATGATCGTGGGGAGTCCTGTGTACTGGAGGGGTCTCCACAGCAGGGAGGGGCACACGCACCCTGGACGAGCCCAGCAGGGATCCACAGGAGCTGTTCCCAGGGTGTGCTGTGCAGCAGACACCGGCCTTTGGTGTGACCACTGCCTGACCATGGCTGGACCCTCGCGCTGGATCCAGGGGGATCTGGGCCAGAGCACAGGCTGCTTCCCCTAAATCTCCTGAGAGATGGCTGGAGCCACCCCCTCTCCCGTAGTCTAAGGGAGTCGCACCCCAGCGCCCCTGTCCTTCCCGTGTGTGCTGTGCAGGCCAGGCCCTCCTGTGAGCAGGAGGAGACACACACGGTGTCCTGCAGCCACCTGAGCAGTGAGTTCCATGCAAGGCCCCTCGGGAGACTCTCGCTGTACTTGCTGCCGGGCTGCTCAGCTCTTTCTCCAGGGTCCTCACCCCAGAAGTGTCTACCTCAAGGCTGTGCAGAGGGGAAGACTTTCCCACGGAAGACAGTGGACCCAGGGCCAGACACAGGGGAGTCACCACCCCCTGTCCCCACGCCCCTGAGCACAAGGAGGGGGTGGAAGCCCTCTGAGGACCTGAAAACATAGAGTCCCGTGGGGAGGGCTCTGTCGGGGGGTCCAGGTGTCCAGGAAGGAACAGCAGGGTGAGGTGGCGGCCGTGCAGGGCCAAGGACAGGGGGCCGCACCGTCCATGTTCTACCAGCCCCCGTGGACACAGGGCAGGGCTGTGTCCGGGGACGGGAACTGCAGCCCTGATGCCCAGACACGAGCACTTTCGTGGGGCGGCACCTCAGACAAGGCGCTTCGTCACTGGGATGGGTCAGGACAACCTCAAGGCCACTCAAGGGTTGGGAGACAGACAGCACAGAGGAAACAGGAACCGTGTGCAGTGATGGAGCTCCCTGTCCCGGCCGTGAGTGACCAAGGACAGCCCCGCACCATCCGGACAGCATCCAACCCAGAGCACAGGCCTGCTTCCACGTCCCCCTGAACTGCGCCAAGTCCACCTTGTCCCCCTCTAAGACAGCCCGGTGTCCCAGGTGAGTGTCCCCCTTGCTGCACCGAGGACGGACACACCTGTTCAGCTCCAGCTGTGGTCCCAGGGGTTTGGGAAGGACTCCTCCCCCTTCCGGTCCCCGACCTCCACGCCCCTGCTGAGGCTGGTGGGCGGCATGGGGGATTCTTTATTGGATGCAGGAGGAAGTCACCCCAGGACACCTGGGTCTGTCCCCAGCCTCAGAGGCGCAGGGATGGAGGCAGGGGGCCGTTGCTGGTGAGGAGCCGCATGTGCTCTGGGGTGGGCTTGAGTCTCTGCCCCTGGCCCATGGAAAGGAGCCTAGGACCAACCTGAGGCTCACCTGCCACCTGCAGCTCCACCCGGGCTTTGGCATAGAAATTTTCATCTAGGAAATAGCACCAGTAGGTTCCGTTGTCGGAGGCTGTGACGTTGTGAATGCGGAGAGCGGCCTTCCCCGCGGTGATGTCGCCTCTTAACATCGAAGTTCTCCCTCGATACGCTGCTGCCGGCGTGTCTTCCTGCCCGTGGGCGTACGTGTGCACTACCTACCTGTGGCTGGGTCGCTCCCACATCAGCTGCAGGGTCTCAGCGCTCCTCTTCGGGGACAGTTGACAGGGCAGGTCTGCGTCTTGACCCACCATGGCCAGGATGGGCTCGGGGGGTCCAACCACAGCAAACTCAGCTGGTCATCAGAGGAGGGGCTCCATCAGAGGGTGCTGGGGCCAGAGGGACAGGGGGTGTCCCAGGCAGGGAAGGCAAGGTGACAGACACCCAGACAGGAGCTCAGCCCTAACACAGGTGCAGTGAGGACGGGCATTGCAAGGGGTGGGGGGTCCAGGGTCCTGGCTGGGCCCAAAGGTAAACGAATCAGACACAGAGGCGCAGAGCCGGTCCTACCTGAGCAGGGGCTGAGCAGCTGGACCACGGCCAGGCAGACAGGGAGGACAGGCAGACGGAGGACCAGGCACCTCACCATT
>PVJI01033831.1:0-10930 GCA_004026765.1 Micronycteris hirsuta
GGGCGGGGTTTGTAATTTTTTAAAATTCCCTAGAAGAGATGAAACTGGTTGGGAAGGGACCATCTGAAGGGAAATGGGTAAAGAGCGATGAGAGTACCCAGCAGGAGATGGGGTGGGGGGACCAAGAATAAATGAAAAGATAGAACCCTGGGACTTGAACTTGGTAAATGGGGTGGGGCAGGGAATCAAGGATGATAACAGAAATTCTGACTTTATGACTAAATGTGTGGTGACAGGACACAAAGGTGAAGAAGCAGCTGAGGTCCCAAGAGCACAATAAAAAGTGAGTTTAGTTTTGGACATGTTGAGTCTGCAGGTCTTAGGTTTCCTAGGGTCTTAAAACACTAAATCTACCCGCCCCCAAGTATAAATAAACAACAACAAAAACAGCATTATCCCTTCATTCATTTTATTCATCAGACATCTATTGACCACCTATAGTGTGCCAGTGTTGGGAATATAGCACTTCACACAATCTCTGCCTTCAAGAACCTGCCATCTAGTAGAGATAAACTAACAAAGGGTTACAGCACAGCAAGATACTGTGCTGCAGGTAAGTGTAGTAAGAGAGCAAAAATAAATTTCCTCCTTTACTCTTTGGCCTAAAGCCAGATGACCTAGGGGCAAGAAATACTGATTTTAAATCTTTTTTAGTGATGATTTTAAATATTATAGTACTCCTGTAGTCATTTTTCTTGTGATTCCCAAACCGTATATTTCCAACTCTTCAGAGGCCATCAATTTTCACACTATGAAGACATGAAATTACCAAAAAAAAAAAAAATCTTTCTCCATATATAATTTTAGTTTGCTTCAATTTAGTAATTATATGTATATTTAGATAAGTATATACATATCCTATTGATGAATATCCAATAGCAGAAGAAAGTTTGCAAACAGCTGCAATAAACAACAAATTGGTCAAAGCCTAACTTGACAGAAAGCCAAGCTGTTGAATGGACCCTAGTCACTCTCACAACTGCCACATGCCCTGCCTCCAGAGCAGCACTGGGAGCGAAGCCCAGGCAGGAAGTCTGGAAACTCCTTCTTGCTTTCCCCACCTTCTTCCTCTTGCTGCTTTCCAGTCCTGACACAGGATAATTTCTTGTGTCTTCACAGACATACATATCCCTGAAATCACTTGTTTTTGAGAAATTATAGTGCAAGACTCATTCTGGGAAATGTACTCTAAAAATGTCTCTTATACCATGAGGCATATTGTGAAGAGCAGAAGGCAAAGGTGAAGGGAGAGCCAGTCCAGCTGTCCCTGATTCAGGAGTGGTTCAGGTTCTTGACTGATGACTTGCAACTGACTGGTGTCCAAGTGGTGGCCACTAAACACTAAATGTTTCGCTGATACCTTGCTGTGGTAGTTAATGCTATGTATCAACTTGACTGGACCATGGTGCCCAGATAGTTAATCAAACATTATTCAGGATGTTTCTGTAAAGAAGTTTTTTGGGATGAGTTTAACACCTAAATTAGTAGATTTTGAGTAACGCCGATTACCCTGCATAATGTTGAGGGGGTGCTCATCCAATCCGTTGAAGACCATAACAGAACAAAGACTGACCTCTTCTGAATGAGAGAAAATTCTGCCAGCAAACCCCCTTTGGACAGGACTGCAGCTCTTCCCTGAGCCTCCAGCTCTTGAGCTGCCCTGCAGATTTTGAGTTTACTAAGCTTCTACAATCACACGAGCCAAGTCCTCTCTCTCTCCTGTGTTTACATATCTTATTGGTTAATATACTCGGCTCCTCTTCAGCAGTGGCATCCAGATATTTCCACTCCCACAACTTGTAGTTGGTGCCTACTACCCTAATTCTTGTATGATTTCTGGAACCTGCCACATTGTAGAGAAGAAGGATAGATGGCAAGAAGTTGGGCAGAAATAGTAAGCCTCTTCTTCAGGCTTTCTGTGACCCTTGTCACTGCAGCGCTCACCTCAATCCACCTCTGAGAACGGGGGATTCCAACCATGCTGGATTTCATTTGAGAGTGGCAGGGAGAAAACATACCAGAAAAGTTCCAATCTAACCCAGACCATACATAAGGGACTGAAGAGCATACCGGTCCTTTGCCCCTTCCACATTTATCAGCATTTATTGAGCACCTACCTACTGTGACTCACCTGGTGATGGAACAATGGCCACAGACATTAATAAAGCACAGCTGCTGCCCCCAGGGAGCCAGAATTTCATGTCCCTTTTCTTTTATTCTGTTTCACAACGGGAAACATCATCCAGACATGAGAATTTCAACCATTTTAATCCTTTCAAGAACCACTTACAGGGAAAGCTATAGAAAGAGAAGCTATAGATTAGCAACTGGGTACCAAATTGCAACACCCCCTAGCATTCAGGGTGCTATACCCAGGCACATGAGGAATTTAAGTGCTGAAGAGCCAGGGCATTTTTAAAGATAAATATAGCAGTGTTTTTACAGACTACAGTTTAATGCACTGTCTTCTCCCAGAATTGACAACAAAACTTTTAGGTTCTTGAAGTACTTTCTTAAAGTATTTTTAAACACGCATAAGACTTTTTGGAGTTTATACATTTTTAAAAATTAAAACAGAGCATTAAGAGGGGATTGTGGACTTCATTTTGAAGAGGTAAATATGGTTCAAAACTTTCTATTTCCATAGGCAGACATGGCTCACCTCCTTGCACAGCCACATCAAATTACAACTAAAATATAGAACAACCATCCCTCAAACCATCAGAAATCGGGTTGAATGAAAGTCTGACAACTATAGAATTAAGGAAACCACATCCATCCAGACTGGTAGTAGGGGCAGAGACATGGTATGGGCTGGTCCTACATCCATGTGTGGTGGATAAAAATCCAGGAGGGATATCTTGGGAGGCCGGAGTCCCAGCCCCACAACAGGCTCCCAGTTGACGATTCCAGTATCAGGAATATAAGTCCCCATAATTTACAGCTGCAAAAACCAGCCAGAAATGAGTCAGTAGAGGAAACTTCTGGAGCCCCAAGCAGTCCCTCTTAAAAAATCCACACTGTCTTACTCAGACTCACAGCCTCTGAGCTCCAGCACCAGGGTAGTGGCTTGAAAGGCATCAGTTGCATACAGGGAGGAACTGAAGTGTCTAGCATCAAGGTAAGAGCTGGGGGACAGCTTTCTCCCAGACAGAAAGGCAAACAGAAGCCATTGTCCCTTTTTTGAACCCTCCCCCCATAGAGCCACAGAGCCAGCAGGTGGGTGCCACACCTGAGACTCCATCAACAGAGTATGCCCCACCCTGGAGATCACTGAGACTCCATTCCACCCAATTTATAGGACCATTCAACCTGTTAACAGTGACTTTTCCATATGAATGGCTGGTCTTGGGTCAAGCTTCACAACTTCCTAAATCCTGTCAATCAAGCAACAGCTGGCCTCAGTGGCCCCAGGCCTGATACTAGCAGCAGCCTGCCTACATTCATAGCTTGGCTTTGCCTAGGAATCTCCAAGCCAAGCACAAGTAGCAGCCATCTCAGATTATATCTCAGGAGGGGTGGCCCTGGGCAAAAACACAGGTGGGAGCTGACCTTGGTCTGCACCACCTGGGAAATCCCAAAGGACAGATATAGACCACATCGGAGCACCACCCAGTGGACAGCTATAGACCATACTGGAGCACCACCACCCTGCCCCTGTACAACTGATTCTCCACAGAGGGCAGAGGTTAGTGGTCAGTGGTCACAGCCAGTCCTTGCAGCTGATTGGCCTGGGTAAACCCTTCCCATTGACCTGTCAATAGCAATTAAGTTTCAACTACACGAGGAGGATCCACTCAGACCACCTGAAGGGTGCACCTTGAGTACTCAGTTTGGGTGATAGAGTAGACTGTGCCACCAAACCCTACAGACACCTACTACATTAAGCCACACTACCAAGACAGGGGTCATAGAAGCTCTACCTAATACACAGAAACAAACACGGGGCAGCTGCCAAAATGAGAAGACGAAGAAATATGGCCCAAATAAAAGAAGAGATCAAAACCCTAGGAAAAAATAACTAAAAAAAATGGATATAAGCAGTTTATCAGATGGAGAGTTCAAAATACTTGTTATAAAGATGCTCAAGAAACTTAGTGAGGATTTCAGCAACATAAAAAAGATCCAGTCAGAAACAAAGAATACACTAACTGAAATAAAGAACAATTTACAGGGGAACAACAGTTGAGTGAATAAAGCCAAGAATCAAATCAATGATTTGGAACATAAGGAACCATAAACAACCAGTCAGAACAACAAGAAGAAAAAAGAATCCAAAAAGAAATGAGGACAGTGTAAGCAGCCTCTTGGACAACTTCAAGAAGTCCAACATTTGTATCATGGGGTGCCAGAAGGAGAAGAGAAAGAGCAAGAAACTGGAAGTCTATGAAAAGATAATGAAAGAAACTTTCCTAACTTGGGGAAGGAAATAGACATTCAAGTCCAGGAAGCACAAAGAGTCCCAAACAAGATGGCTGCAAAGAGGCCCATTCTGAGATACGTCATACATAAAATGCCAAGGTTAAAGATAAAAGAATCTTAAAAACAGGAAGAGAAAAGAAGTTAGTGACCTATAGGGTAGTTTCCATAAAACTGTCAGCTGATTTCTCAAAAGAATCTTTGCAGGCTAGAAGTGGTGGGCAAGAAATACTCAAAGTCATGAAATGTGGCAGTGATTTCCACACGCGTGTTAACACGCATGCTCCGGAATTTACACGTTTTGAGCGCAGCTCCGTGTAATTGCTGTGTAGACAAGTGTGGATCATGTCTGTGGAATGGGAATTCTCTAATAGGAATTTGGCAAAGATGTATCTTAAAAAGTTCTGGCTTACTGACCCCTGCATATTATATTAACCTGGTCCTGTCTGCCACTGGACCTGAATTTACATCCTAATGCCCTGCTAATGAGTAATCTTACCCCTGTTCTGCTTAATCCCATGAATAATCAATCCAATGTAAATGTGTGCTAATGCTCCTAGTAAAAACCCTGGTTGGGCAAGCCGCAGGGCTTTTTCCTGAGATGGGAGGAATCAGCCATGTGGCCCCGGTCTCTCTTTCCCCGCGTGTCTCGGTATGAGATTCATACACGCATCAGGTCACGGTCACCCACGGGTATCGGCAGATACAATTACCCCCCACGACAATGAAAAACAGGGACCTATAGCCAAGATTACTCTATCCAGCAAAGCTATCATTTAGAATCGAAGAGCAGATAAAGTGTTTCCCAGACAAGAAAAAACTAAAGGAGTTCATCATCACCAAACCATTATTACATGAAATGGTAAAAGGACTTATTTATGAATAAAAACAAAACTATGAACAATAGAATGGCAAAAAATACAAATGTATCAATAGTTCAATCTTAAAAGCTAAGCAAACAAGACCAGAGGCAGAATCATGGATTCAGAGAATGTTTTGATTGTTGCCAGATGGGAGTGGTGTGTGGGGGAAAGGGTGAAGAGGAGGGGAATAAGAAGTACAAATAGGTAGTTACAGAACAGCAGTGGGGATGTAAAGTACAGTGTAGGAAATGGAGTAGCCAAAGAACTTATACTCATGACCCACGGACATGAACAAAGGAGTGGGGATTGTCTGAGGGAGTGGAGGGTGCTATGTGGAAGGGGCAAAAGGGGAAAATTGGGACAACTGTAATAGTATGTCAATAAAATATAATTTTTAAAAACTTTGTTCCCAGAAGACACTGTACAATTATATAATTGTATTCACACTGTCATCACTAGGTATAGCACAGAGAGTTCTGTGACTTCTGTCCATTGATTTTTGAAGGGGTGGGGGAAGGGAAAGAACAGAATCATGGACCTTTATTTTGGTGTAGGTGACTGTGGTGCTTTTCCTCTTGGCATTAAATATGTGAAACCACCATCTGTTGATATCAAGCCTATAGCATCCATTGATATAAAAAATCAGCACCCCTAGGCATGTAATTGATATGACCACATCATTAATAATTGAACATGTGGGCAGAAGGTGCGGGGACAGGTGAGGTAGAGGAATTTGATAGATTTCAAATGGATTTTTGTCTCACTTGTGCTTTCCTTGGCATTCCTGAATGGGAGTGATATCCCAATTTTAGTGATGTTAGTGTTCTGAGTACGTGTTTTCATAGCTCCATTGTCCCATGCACCTCCATCTCTAGACTAGGGCTCACTTCTCTTTTCACAGACTTCCTTTGTACATTCAAGCATATTGTCCCCAACTTCCTTACCTGTTTTCCAAGAAGTTTTCCTAAAAGAACGGTGACACCATGTTCTCTTCCCTGTGCCTGGAGATGACTGGATAACCCTCTGTTAGGGATGCTGTACGGATGGAGAAATGTGGGTTTTGGGTTAGAAGACCAAAGTTTTTTCTAAGGCTAGAATTTCATCACTTATGCAAACATTTGGCAATGACAAGCCAAAACTCCACAATGCCTCCTCAGGAGCATTCCTTGGGAATGTACCCCTGAGATGAAGGAGGCTGAATCCAAGCAGTAGCTACAGTGTGTACCACCAGTCTTGGGTTAGAATTGCTGCTTCAGCCCGTCCCTTCCACTAGTCTCCATCCCTGCAACCACCTTTCCTCCAAGGCTTTTATCACCACGATAATTTCACATTTATTTGTGTGTTCATTTCATCAATGTCTGGTTTCTTTTTTTGCCTGAAAGCTACAAAGAGCTGAGACCAGATCTGGCTGTGCTCAACATTTTATCTGCAGGACTTTGCATGCAGTAGGAGCTCAATGGTTGAGTGAATAACCACATGGATGTCTGCCTCAGTCCCACCACTTTTCACAGGTGAAAGCCACCTGCAGGTCTGTGTGTCTTTGTGCCCATTTTTCAGTTCAGTGAGCTGCTCCCAGCTTTCTGCATCTTAACTTCACACTTACAGGAAAACTTGGAGGTTCTAGAGCAGCAGTGATCCACCCTTTGAGCAAACTTCATTCCAGCAGTCTTTACCCTTTATGACCTGTCAAAACAGAAGACTTCTCTTGGGCCCATTCCCTCTCACTGTGACTGTAGTGCCTCGGGCTGCCACTTGCATACAAGAGACACTTCTTTCTGTCTTCAGTAAACATGCAAACCTCTTTATCTTTTATTAAAATCCATCACAACATTGCCACTTTTGTAACACTTCCAGAATTCCTGAAATTAGTGACTTTGCTTCAGAGAGGCAGCAGGATGAGGGACATTTACTAGGGACATTGGACAGTGTGGAATGGAGGGTGCCAGCCCAGAGTTACCTAATGTCAGTTAGGATATGACTTAATGTGACCTTCAATCGGTTCTTTCTTCATTTGTTGGCTTAGTATTCTCTTCCATAAAAAGAAAATGTTTGGTCAGAGTGTCTCAGGTTTCTCCCACTCCTCAAAATCTGTAATTATGCCAAGAATATGTGTTCTGGAGCAACCCTGTTCCAGATGAAGTTACTTGCTAAGCCCAGTTTTAGAAACTCAGAGACCTACTTTAGTAGACATATTTCAATCTCCAAAGAAACCAGAAAATTATAGGAGCTATCACCTAGATTCCTAAGACTCCCATTAAAATGCCATGACTGACTTTCTTGTAGACTTATGTTGACCAAGACCTTGTTGAATTACTTTTCTGAATGATAACAATCAAGTGGAGCCTTGTCCATTTTTAAGTTAACATTAGCTGTTTTATGCTTTTTCAAGAACCTCCAAAGGTCTACATCATATAGAAAATGGATACTTTTCCTGGGACCCTATTTTAGTGGCTACAGAGTGACCCAAGAAATGGGACAGCCAACCTCCCACCTCCACAGACAGAGGTGGCTTTGTTTGCCTACCTCCCTTTAGAATACTCAGCAACCATCATGATGTGATGAAAAGTTCACTTCTTTGGGGAAGAAAAAAAAAAGCCCCCAAGGAAGGCCAGGTCCTTATGTTGGTGATGGAAGTTGACAAAAGGTATAGGTGTGAGAAAATCATGATTCTTCCAGAAAGTGAAAGGCATAGCTAATTACGGCGCAGTCATGGTTCTAGTCTCAGCTCTGGTCTCCGACCGGAATGGACTCACTAGAAGTTCTGCTTGGCAGCGTAACAGTGTGGCTAAGGACAGCTCTAGCCAGGGCCAAAGCTGCTCATGGAGGGAGGAGAAAAACTTCAGTGATTACATCTTGCAGTTGTGTTTTACTGTATTGTATAGGATAAATTACAGAAATTACCGTGTAACAGAGGTCAACAAGCTTTTTCTATAAAGGCCCAGATAGTAGATATTTGAGGTTTTGTGGCTGTATACTCTGTTATGAGCTGAACTGTGCTCCCACCAAATTCATATGTTGAAGTTATAATTGCCAGTACCTGAGAAATATGGCTGTATTTGGAGACAGGGCCATCAAGTTAAAATGAGGTCATTGGGGAAGGGGGCCCTAGTCCAATATGGCTGGTGTCCTTATAAGAAGAGGAAATTTGGAGATACATACACAGACCAAGAGGCAACCATGTGAAGGTACAAGGAGAAGATGACCACCTAGAAGCCAACGAGAGAGGTCTCAGAGGAAACCAGCCCTGCTGACATCTTGATCTCAAATTTCCAGCCTCCAGAACAGTAAGAAAAAAAAATTTTGTTGTTTAAGCCACAAAGTGTGGTACTTTGTTCTGGCAATTGTATGCAGTCTCTATTGCAACTCTTCAACTTTGCCATTGTAGGGTAAAAGGCACCAAAGGCAATAAGTAAATAGTATGACTGTGCTCTGATAAAACTTGACTTATAGAAGTGGGTGGGAGCCACTGAGGCACAGTGACCCCTGCGAATGTCAGTAGTTATACAATAGGTAAAACTGTGACAGGAATTCTTTTCATCTGCATGATAAAAACGTAAGCCCCAGGAATTTCCGCGTCCCGAGCCTGGCTCCTCGAGAAGGAACACTCCCGTGCAGGCCGGCGTAAAAGTCATGTTCATGGAAAAAAGAATTCTTTGAAGGGAAATTGGGTTAACTTACTTTTTAAGACTTATTAACTTGCTGGAACACTTCCCCTGGAGCCAAGGGATTATGCTAATGGCTGCCCAGAATTCCTCCTAGGACTAATGTTTATCTTCCTGAGTAAACAGTTCGCTTATCTACCCCTCTTCAATAGATCCTAACCTTTTAGCATAGAACCCTGTCCCTCGCATAGTCGATGAATAGCCATTCCCATTTTACTGTGTCCTGAGCTTCCTAATAAAAACCCGGTTAAGCTACACTTGAGGCCTTTTTCCTGAGATATAGGATATGGTCCCGTGGCCCCGGATTCCTTTCTCCCAGCGTGTCTCAGTGTGAGATTTTTTTACGCGTAGGGTTACGGTTACCCACGGATTTTGCCGGACAAAATCCCCACAACAAAAACTATAAACTCAGTGAGTAGACTAAGAAAATTCAGAACAAGTTGAAGGCTTTAGGCATCATTGCACCTGACTTCCTCATTTCACTTTTTTTATCCAGCTTTTTTCTGGGAAATACATACGGATTTTTCTTCTCATTGCACTGCATGCAGTCTTCAAGGAAAGATCATTTTAAGCTGTTGTATTTTTTAATTAGTAATGAGCACTGTTTATATATAGGAAAATCAGGCCTAGTACCATAGTGTGTTACTGCAAAACACTGCATATTGGCCTCTCTCTCTTGTGGAGCCCCTTTGTAGTAGAATGCCTTTCAACAGGGCATTTCACTAACTCACCAATCTTTGTATAACAGGATGACTGTAGAAATGCTCTCCTACAAAAATATTTTAATATTTTTATGATTCTCTTTGTTGAGGTCTTAATCAATACATGGCACAACAAAAGGCACCAAAGAAAATATTAAAGAAACACAAAGATTAGCTACTCATAATACAGATGAAACAATCCATGAATTTAAAACAGTACGCCATTAAGCACTATGTTCCACAGCCTAGTACCTCATGGCTTTGTAGTTACAATGAGAATCTAGAGAGAGGATAGATAAAACAGTATAAAAGATCACACTGGAGAAAATACCAGGTGATACTTTAGTTAGGGAAAGATGGGTGGAGCTTCAACAGTGGGAGGAGGAAGGCATTTTAGATGTGAAGAACAATATGAATACAATATAAACACAAGGATGAAGGCTTACAAGGCTCATGGAGGTATATAACAGGTTGGATAGCAGAAACTGTATCCAGAAAGACATGGAAGCTAAAACAATGGTTCTCATTTGCCAGTGGGAAGAGAGTCAGGTAAGCAAAATGAACTGGGAAGATTTCAAAAATACTGATGCCACCTCCTTCAACCAGAGCATGACATAAGGAGATGAGATGATTTGATAGACATTCCCAGGTGATTCTTATGTCCCCACCCCCACACTGATGGTGCGAGGCCAGTGATTTTCCAAATGTGGCCAGCATGCATTAGCATCATCTAGTAACTTATTGGAAATAAAAACATGCACACCCAATTCTGTCTTACTGAGATAGAAACTCAGCAATCTGTGTTTTAACAAATCCTCCAAGTGAATCTAATGCATGGTAAAATCTGAGAACCCTAGGCAGGAGGCCTGTTCTTTTCTAATCTGGCTGCACAGTAGGGTCACTTAGGGAGCCTTTAAAGATTTGATTTAATTGTTCTGAGGTGGGGGACCCAACATGTATTTTTTAAAAGCTCCCCAGTGATGTGCATACAGGATTGAAAATTCCTGAACAAGATAGTTGAGGCAAGTCTATAATATGGAAAACAATCAAGGCAAACACAATGTCTCCACTGGAGTTAAACATAGGGACTAATACCGGCATACCTTGTTTTATTGCTCTTCACTTTATTAAACTTCCCAGATGTTGTACTTATTTGATGTTATTTATTTTTTTAAAAATCTTCACCGGAGGATATGTGTATTGATTTTAGAGAGATTGGAAGGGGGAGACAGAGAGATATTGATGTGAGAGATAAACATCAATCAGTTGCCTCCCACCTGCACCC
>PVJI01033832.1:0-10820 GCA_004026765.1 Micronycteris hirsuta
TTGGTGGGAATGCAGACTGGTGCAGCCACTGTGGAAAACAGTATGGAACTTCCTCAGAAAATTGAAAATGGGACTGCCTTTCGACCCAGCAATACCACTACTGGGATTATACCCTAAGAATCCTGAAAAACCAATTCAAAAGAACCTTTGCACTCCTATGTTCATAGCAGCACAATTCACAATAGCTAAGTGCTGGAAAAAACCTAGGTGCCCATCTACAAATGAATGGATCAAGAAACTATGGTACATTTACACAATGGAATTCTACGCAGCAGAGAGGAAGAAGGAGCTTATACCCTTTGCAACAGCATGGATGGAACTGGAGAGCATTATGCTAAGTGAAGTAAGTCAGGCAGTGAGGGAAAAATACCATATGATCTCACCTTTAACCGGATCATACCCAACAAAAGCAGAAAGCAAGCAAAACATAACCAGAGACACTGAAATTAAGAACAGTCTAACAATAGATAGGGGAGAGGGGGGAGGGGACAATGGGGAGAAGGGTTTTCAGGAATCACTGTAAAGGACACATGGACAGAACTAAGGGGGAGGAGGGAGGCTAGGGGGAGGGGGGCTGGAGGGGAAGGGAGGAGGGGAGGGGAGAGGATGCAAATAACTGTAATTGAACAAAAATAAAATTAAATTAAAAAAAGAAAAAGTAAAAAAAAAAACTGGGTGTCAGGGAGGGGGAAAGAAGCACACACTGGCTTTAGCATCACTTTATTGAGAGGGGCAAATGTACACTGTGTAACAGAGGGCCAAGGATGTTAATTTGATAAAAGTAACCATTTGAATAAAAATACAAACTTCCCTAAACTTCAGGAAGATTTTCGAAGAAACAAGACCACCTGGTGGATGACTTTATATAAATGAATAAAATTTAAAATAGATGTAAAATAATTTGAAAAAGTAAGATGAAACTGATCTACCAGTAATATAAGTAAATGAGCTTAACTGATCTATGATGGAAGGAAGGAGGGAAGGAAAGGAGGGAGGGAGGGAGAGATGAGGGAGAGTTGGTTGATACCAAAGCAAAATCCAGCTCTAAGCTGCACACAAGAGCCATTGCAAAAAAAAACACAAAATATTTCAAAAAGACTTCTCAGTCTTTATGAATAAAAGTTTTCAAAACTCAAGTACAACCAAAAAAGGGCAGGGTTTGTGATCTGAAAATCGCTCAAGACTGCAGACTGCAAAGCATTTTTTAAAATGACAAAACGGGCCCTTTATTAAGTTAAAAGGTAAAATTTCATAGAGAAGACATAATAGCTCTGAATCTCTGTGCACCCCCTTCTGTCCATGATACATAGAGTGGGCCACAAATAAATTCCAGAAGACCTATTAAGCATAACTAATAAAATAGGCCTGGCTTATATACACACAAACACACATATGCCTACATGTACACACACGCCCTGAGAGAAAATGCCTTCACTTCACGTGCTCATGTAAGTGCCATAAAAACTGAACACTGTGAGGTCAAAAAGAAAATCTCCAGAAAGTAAAACAGGGCACAAAACTTCCCATGATAGCACTGCAATAAAACTAGAAACTGAAAATGAAATCAAAACACAAAAAGACCTGGGAGAGGAAAAGTGCCCTTAAATTCTCCTTGAGTCAAAGAGAATAAACAGAGAGAAATACATAATGTCTGGAAAACAATAATGAAACGGTCATAGGGAAGAATCCACAGGAGAAATCTAGCAAAGCTCAGCAGAAAATGCTTCAATTCTATTGATTAAAAAAAGAAGAAAAACAAAAAATAAATGGAAATAAATGAGTTAAGCACCCAACTCAAAAAACTGAGCAAACACAAAGTAAACTCAAGGAAAGCTACATGAAGAATTATAACAAAAAAGCCAAATTTAATAAGTTCAAAGACAGAAAAACAGTGGAAAAATAAATCTAAAGGTTGGTTTTGCTTAGAGAAGGATTTCTTCTGGGTGAGTAACTTTTGATGGTAGTGGCTGGATTTAAATGTCTGCACAATTTTAAATGGCCACACAGTGCAGCAGGGGGAGAGAGTTTCAAATAGATGGACTTGACTTTATAAAAGTAGAAGAGAATTTCCCAAGGAAGAACCAGTGTGGGCCAGGGGGGGCAAAGAGAGGAATAATTTGCTTTGGACAACACAGTAAAGGGGCTTTGTAGAGACCCTGAAATGAGGAGTTAGGGTTCTGAAGAAGAAAGCAGGAAATAAGAGAAGTGGGGAGAGAGAGATGGAGAGAGAGAGACAGAAAGAGAAAGGCAGAGCCAGAAAGAGACAGAGAGAAATAGACAGAGAAAAAGGCAGCAACTGGAAGACATGGAGACAAAGAGACAGAGCAATAATAACATAACACAGGACTGAGCAAGGTTAAGGCTCTGGGTGCTCCATTGTCACCTACATTTTTCATCCGCTTTGTTGCCTGCTTGCTCCTTACTCTTGGAGTGCACCCTTTAGTAACTCCCTAACACAGAAAAGTAAATTGTGTTCTCGCATGTCCGAAAATGTCTCTAAGTTTCCCTCAACCTTGATGGATATTTTCAGCATAGAATTCTAGTGTAAATCTTGTGTGAAGTCACTTTCCCCCAGGATTTTCAAGGTATACTGCCCTATTTGTCTTTATAACCTACACTGAGCAGCTGAAAAAAAAAGGCAATGGATCAATGTGTACTAAAATGGATAGCTCTCCAATGCACAATGCTGACTGAAAACTACAAGTCTCAGAGTAATTTATAAGGTGTGATACCTTTTATAGCAAAAGAATCTGGAAGGGGATCTACCAGTGGCTCTCCTGGGGGCAGGGGAGGGACACTGGAATTGTGGGAACCTGGCCTGTGTAGTGCCTGTGTGTTTTTCAATTTTTCTTAGAAATATAATTTCCTCACTAATCCAAAAAAAAGTTTGAACAAAAATGTTCTCCCACCAGGAACTCAGTAAGTACACAATTCTATTTTCTTACAGCTCACCACTTTTCTCACTTTTTCATTTAACTTTTTAATACAACTGGGCTTTATTCACTTGTATGGTATGACCTGACATCCCACAATGACATTTCTTCCTATTACTGTACCAACTGCTTCCACACCATTCCCTGAATATTCTTCCCCTTCCCTACCAATTTAAAGCGCCTCACGGAGGCACACATCCAGTCTAAAACTATGCAGTGGAGAACTACATCATTCCAGTCTGGAGATCATTCCACTACATCATCAAGCAGTTTTTAAATTACTTTTGTTTTACACGTAGTCTTTTTCTCAATTTTAAAGTGTTTCACATTTCTGACATTCTATTTTGTTCTTGAATTTGACTGTAGTTAGACTGTAGTCTCTGTTGTGGGGATGTTTTTCCAAGGCATGGACAAGGGCTAGAGAGGAACACTTGGGTTTATTCATTTATGCATTCAGCCAATAGTTCTTGAGCCCTCACTATGCTCCAGCTACTCTTCTGAAGGCCGGGGACATTAGGAGATGAGGGCAAGGAGTTTCCTCTTACTTTTAAGTTTTGCCTTTTATTTCAAGCTTTGTAGCCTTTCCCCAAGTCTTCATAATGTATTCACTCCATTCACCCTGTGGCTACCATTCCATTGACTAGCAGCTGACAATTCCTGCTCTTTGGTTTGGGATGATCAGCAGTTTTGATAGTTAATGACTTTTCATTTGTTCTTCCATTGCCCTGAAAAGCTACTTTTACCCAGAACTTGCAAAGACCAAAGCTTATCCTGCTCCCATAATGGGAACAAGTTTTACTCTGTAGACACGGGGGTACAGGATGCTAGCACCTGAGTACTCATCCTTTTCACCTCTACCTCCACTAAAACAAAAGGGATCACTTACAAGTTCTATCATGTACTCTGCAAAGAAGTGTTCTCTGAAGCGTTGACAACAGTCCAGGGGCACTTTGAAACCTTTTCCCGCTAGTTCTGATTTACTATAAAACTCCAGGCCCCTCGTACCACTTGGTTTCATGGACTCTCTGCGGTGTTCTGGATCTATAAACCAATGAATAGATATTACCTCTAACCACGGGAATCATCTCCTCATCTGCGGTGGGTGTAGCATGGGCAACATCTTCATTTAATAAGCCATTTAGATGCAGTAAGTGGCAGAAGTAAGGAGGAGGCACCCTGCGTTGTAGTTTAACTTTTGCTGAGATGAAGTAGACTTAATGGAAATTAAAGCACTAGGGTATGTGTGTTTGGATCCATGATGAATCTAAAATTTGAACATGAAGAGTTGTATGTAGTCATCATACTTCTTTGTGAAGCTGCTCATCATTTTCCTTATGACTCTGATGGCATACATTACTGCCTTACTTATCATACTTATCATACATTTTCTGCCGTACATATCATACTTATCATACCTTTTCCCTACTTGTCATTTTCCTTGACTTTGACATACATTACTGCCTTACTAACAGATAGTGTTTGATACCAGGGTGCAGATTTTCTTAATGAAGATAATGATTTTTGAACCTAAAGCAGCCCTTGAGAAGAGAGCTTCCCAAGCAGGGTGCCAGCCTAGTGGCTTTTAGCAAATGGGTGACAGATAGTTGTGGGTTTCATCTCCTCAGTCCCAGAACATCCAGAGCCCAGACCCCTCACACCCTGGCCGTGGGCAGCACCTCCACTTACCCCGGTGTCTGAACCAATGCTGCCCTTTCCTGCACCTGCCAGGAGGCAGTAAAGATTCTGAAGCACTGCCACAGTGTAACTTAAGCCAAGGAAATTACTGTGACAATTTTATAGAAAACAGAAATACTGTGATGTGCTTTGTCAAAGCTTGGGACACTCCCAATCTGCAGTCGGTTTTCCTCCTTTCCTCCTCATGGGCACTAAGGAAACTGCCCTGCCTGAGACTGTCCAGGGCCTGGAGCTACGGTCAGACACATACCCCATCTGATAGACACTCTTCCCAACACTCCCTCCTGCTTCCACTGAGAGGGTTCTCCTGTGATTCCAGAAACTGTTTGTCCCTCACTCCAACCACATGTTTTCAAGGGGAATGTCAATTGCCCACAGACCCCACCTCCTTTCTATGGTGATTGATGCACAGTGGACACCAAACCCAGGACGGGCAAATCTGACACCTCCCTGGCAAATGTGAGAGGGGTCCCAGAGGGGCATGAACAGGTAAGGCGGACACATAATAAGGCGCCACACGGGCTTCTTATTGTGCAACATCACTGACATGAGAGTTGGAAGTCAGGGACGCTGAAAGAAGCAAAGAGAAAGTTGAAAAGACCATCAGACCTGGAGGCCCTGGGGCATCTCACTCTACTCACAGTGATGGGAGGTTGCCAATGATTCGTTTTCTTTTCTTCTAGGGCTTTGCTGTTCAAAGGGTGGTCCTCAGAGATGCAATGGCCGCATCTCCTAGGAGCTTATTAGAAATGCAGAATCTCAGCCTGACCACAGGAAATACCCCTCACATGACCCACGCCCAACAGGGAGGATAACAGGTGACACGTGCCAACATGGCCCTCAGGGGGGAACCACACATGGGGTTCCCAGTGGGACCAGCTCCATCTGCCCATGGGGTGACCTGCTCACCAACAGGCTTCCCCAATTCCCACCTCCCTTCCTTATCCCTCACTGTCTCCGGGACTACCTGCAAATGAACTACTGCACCCAAGCCCCGCTCTGACCTTCTGTGGAAATCCCAGCCGATGTGGGAGCCAGAGCCTGAATCAACTTCTGCACCTCCTGCCTCTGTGAATCATGAGTATTCAAAGACCAGAGCAGCCTTCAGAGGCAGAGAGAAAATTATTCTCATATTAGAATTGCATAGCCAAACACCGGTATAAAGGCAAAATTGCACATCTCTTTAGACATGCAGAATGTGGTAGGCAGAATAACGTCCCCTAAAGACGCCCACGCTCCAGTTCTTGGAACCTGGGCACATGTACCTCACATGGCAAAAGGGACTTTGTTGATAGGGTTAAGATCAGAGGACTTGAAGCTAAAGATTTTCCAGGTGGGCCCAGTCTGATCACATGGGCCCTTAAAAGCAGAGGACTTTCTTGAGTGGGAAGGCAGAAGGGAGTCAGAAGCATTCAAAGTGTGGGACAGGCTCAACCTGCCCCTGTTGGCCTTGAAGATGGAGAAAGAGGGTCAGGAGCAGGGAATGTGGGCAGCTCAAGAAGCTCATGGAGACCCAGCCCAATCAAGCAAGGTAGCAGAAACCTCGCCCCACATCGAATCGGGCGAGGTGACCTTGGGCCAGTCACTTACTCTGAGCTTTCATGTTTTCCACTTGGAAGTAGGAAATTCTATTTTATCTCCTCGTAGGGGCTGAGAAAGACTCCCCAGCCTGAAGCCACCAAGGAAACAGGTACCTCAGTCCTGCACCTTCATTGAACTAAATTCTGCCAACAACTGGAATGAGCCCAGAAGAGGGTTCATCCCAGAACCTCCAATAAGGAAGCAGCCCTTTCAACACCTTCATTTTGAACTAACCTCCAGAACTGTAAGACAATAAACGGATGTGGTTTTAAACTGCCGAGTTTGTGGTAACCTGTTATGGCGGCAAAAGAAAACAAATGACAAAATTTCTCTCCCATGCACTGTTTCTTAGAAAACTGCCCAAGGATGTGCTGTAGCAAAAGGAGAGAGCAAATAAAAAAAGGGAGAAGCTTCAGGGACTAGGAAACAGTCTGCCACCAAGGACCATGGGGAGGCACAAGCCCTGGTGACAGGTGAGTGGCATACCAGGAGAGTAAGTGCAGGTGGAGCAGGGGGTCAGGCGGAGCACTCTGGCAGTCATACGCACAGGACACACCCACAGCAGGAGAGGGCCCATTGAAAAGGAGCTGCCCTATTCAGCAGGCCCCAAAGTACCAAGCTGGGAAGAGACCCCAAGAAATCAGAGACTGCCTGGCATCTGGCAGCCAGCGGCCCCTCCATCCTAACTGTTAGCTGGAAGAGTGACAACTCAGAGCAGCCCCCACGGAGGAGCCTACAGAAACTGTTTCCATCTTCCTTTTGAATCCTGATAATGAAACATCTGTGGTGATAAAGAGAAAGAAAGGGAGGGAGACAAAGTGTGTGGGTTTCTCCAGCTGATGTAACAAGCGCTAGATGTTTAAATGTATTATTTAGAGTTTCACAGTTAAACAAAAGTGGAATTAATAAGGGCTGTAGCAAAGAGGAGGAGGGCGAGGGTGTGGGTCTGAATCCTTGTCTCTCTCAGCAGGAAGCCAATAGGTGGTGTTGCAAGTTGATAAATCAAGACAGAGCCCAGCAAGTGCTTTGTTTAGGGACTCCGCCCTAAGTGCCAAAAGACAAACACAGAAACACCTCAAAGCAGTTTTGTTTGAAGAACTGAACTGGGATGAGTAGGGCAGAGCAAGAGCTGTTATTTTCATTACATGCCCTTTGGTACTGTTTGGTTTTCTAATCCTATGCATGAAATCCTTATTTAATATACAAATGAGGGAGGCAGATGTAAGGAGGGAGGAATGAAAGAAAGGGAGGGAAGAAGGGAGGGAGGTAGGAGGGGGGAGAAAAGAGGGAGGCAGAAAAGGACAAGACGCTACCTCTTGATAGAGAGTCTGTTTGATGGGAGATGTTATGGGGACCCATCTCTGAAAATACAATCTGTCATAAGACTTCATCACATACCCCATATCCTCTCCTCCATCCTCATGGCTTCAGAAACCTCAAAATCCTTGTGATTTGATTACACAAAGTAACTCACTGCTCCCTTTGCCTCTCCTGGCCATGACCTGAGAAACCTCCCCCTTAACACCGGAGCATTTTCCTTAGTAACCAGCACTGTTAAACAGACTTCAGGTGCTCAAATCGAGGTATTATCATGAAGTACCTAGTCAAAAGGGTATCGCCCATAAGAGCAATTATGTGCCACTCTGGCACAAGTAATTTTTTTCACTATAATTTATGGAAGCCAAAATTGCAAATCTATATTAATACTTTACCCATAGTAGGAATGCAAAGATATTTTGTTAGTAAATGGATAAACAAATGAATGAATCAAATATGGACTATCAGCCAAGACATGGAAATAACCTCATTACTAAGAACTGAGTGTTTTAATGTTATTCATTAAAATAGATTCTGTCTGTATTTGTGATATATATGTGCTTAAAATTCATGCAGAAAATGAGCATTTTAATTACAAAATGCTGAAATCATTAATAATTTAAAGATCATCACTCAGCATCCCTTTCTAAGTAACCAAGTCTGCTAAGTCCTTCTAGAACAAATCAGGCAAGTTCAAGGGCACAGCCAAAAGGCAGGTACAAGGGGAAGGAGGAAGTGACTTAAGCCCAGCTGACCAGAATGTATGAGGCCCAAGGATGCTGTCGGAGAAAGGGAAGGGCCAGGAGTCTCATGAGAACTATGACCCCTCGGGTGATCCCAGCCTATGCTGAGAGACCATGACGTTCCCCAACCCTGCAACCACCTCCAATCCAGATGGCCTCCCCCAATGTCAAGGGCAGCCAAATTCTCCACCTTGATTCCTTCATAGACTTTGCCTCCAACACCAGGAAGGCACTTCTCCTCAATTCACATCTACTAAATCAAACTCACCCTTTAGCACCCAGTCAAATGCCACGTTCTCCAAGAAGCAAAAGGGCCCCCATCACCCAGTCCAGTATTGATTTCACTGCCTCTGTGCTCCCCTGCTCTCTGGACTGTCTCTCCTACTGTAACTATATTCTCTTGTCTCTAAGCAGTCATGAAAGCCCAACATTCGGGATGCCTTGGGTCCTTACAGGTTCTACTTCATCTACTCAGCAGCCCCATGAGGCACTGTGACAGTGACTGTCCCCATGTCACAGAGCCAAGGCCAGAGACTGAGTGACTCGCTCAAGGCCACACAACCAATGTCTGAAATACAGATGAATGCTGGGGCACCCACCGGTCCATGTGGTGACCAATCACTAGGTCACCTGGAGTGAGGGGCAGTGGCCTCAATAGGGAGATCGTGGTGGCACCCCCATGTCAGGACCGGTGGTGGATTGCAGTTACACCTGCCCAGTTACCGAGATGTGCAGATTATATTCCTTTACGTAGCAGAACGTGAAACGAAATAAGGAACCACAGACACCTTTTGTTACCTCACAGAGATTTGTTAGTGAAGGCAAGATACTTATAACCGCTGTCAAATATAAAGAAGTTAGTTACACTTTACTTGCACCAAAACAATGTTTTCCAAATTGGCTTGACTTTTTCTTAAGACAAGTAGTGAGTTAGCATACAAATATGTTTGAAAAAACAGGCACACTCCATCTGTCCCTTCAAAGTAAAAGTAACATTTTAATATGAGTATAAAAGAGAGTGATGTTATGCAGAGAGCTTCTGAATGCAGATATATGGAAATGTTTTCATTATTACATAGCACACTTAAAACAGAATTTAGCACACTTAAAACAGAATTTTAGCACACTTAAAACATAATTTTCTAATCGGTTTAAAAGATTTTAAAATGACTATTTTCAATGGATTTTTATTCCACATATTTTAAATTGCATAACTGGTGGATGGAATTTTAAAAATGAGTTCCATCAAAGACATAAACTCAGTTTCTGGAATTTATCATAAAATGGGATTTTTATGAATCTTTGCCAAATCTCCATTAACACCTGAAACACGAATTTTCCTTCTTCGTATGCTGAAACGATAAAAGGTGTTCTTCACCTACAAATAAAAACAGATCAACAAAGCTGGCTATATTATGTATGGAAAATAAATACGCCAAGATACAAATTTTTAAAGTCATTGGCAAATTTGCAGAAGTTAGGCTTAAGAACAGAAATTCTAATGTTAATATTTGGCACTACAAAAAAAAAAAGCTAGCATGTACATATAAGTTTTTTCCTAGAAACATATTAATGGAATTTTTAAGTGTGAATCCACAACTTTTTCATTTTTACTGTAATTTGTAATTTTTCATTTTAAAAAAATTGTACTGAAATGATTATATAGACAAAGTTCAATAAAAATTTGCACTGTCATGTGGTGAGTGAAGGGGGGAGGGGAAGTAGAACTGGAAGAGGGTTTAGGGCAAATAAATAATTAAAAAATATGATAAGACATAATAGATTACAAAAAAATTTCACTGTCAAAAAAATGAGTTGCGTGGTTTAGGAAGTACAGCCACTGGATGTACTTACATGTGTGAAATCTCACTCTCAGCTACGACCCGAAATAAGCTAAACTTAGAATCGAGACTTCAGATAACTATATCACAATAGAGTAATAAGATCTTTTAGTAAAACATATTTGATCACATTGATATCATTAAAATTTCTTCATACATTTTAATGACAACAAAAAGAAATGGTATAGAAAAGTTTAGTACCAGTACCATTATAAATAAACAGAAATAAGTTATTTTTAAAATATTGCATATTTTATCTACAGCTCATTTTTAGTTTCTATTTTCATATGTTTTACCGATGTGTATTGTCAATGCCCCCCAGCCAAAAGCCACCAGAAATACCGTCGTCATTGGACACGTTTTGTTTATTACTCTTTGTGATCAGGGAGACCACACACCATGGCAAAATAAGAGGGGTGTGTCCACAAGAGGGACGTTCTGCCCACCTTTTTGTTGGCAGACACTATTTTTACTGCATTGCACCCAAAGAATAAGGACTCAGTGACTTCAGCTTTGGGAAACTACAAATATTTCTTCGTTGCCTGGGACATGCTTAATTTTTATAAATTTTCTTATGTATTTCAAAAGAATGACTATACTCTGTCGGATTTAGTTAGCTTCTTCAAATCTTTGATGCTTTTACTATTCTTTCACTTGATCTGTCCTTTTTGAGACCTGTATTCATTTCCTGTGGCTGTCATAACAAATCA
>PVJI01033833.1:0-10931 GCA_004026765.1 Micronycteris hirsuta
CATCAATTGTACTTGCTTATATGACTGTCTGCTCCCTCAAACTGTGAGTTTGTGTGTATTCCCAATAGCTAGCACATTGCTAAACATATAGTAGATACTCAATATTGAGTGAATATACACTTGTATGATTTTGCTTGTTCTAGAAATTGGATGAAACTTCAACTCAGAATGAAATAGAATGTACCACATTTTAAGGAAAGTTACAATTTGAGATCATTGATATGATTTGTATACTACCTCATAAGACAAACACAATTTGAGGCAGTGCTGGAAACCTAGTACTAAAAATTTTTAAATTCATTTTTTTAATGTGAGATCTAATAGAGAATTAAAATTTCAGAAAGAACTCCTATGTTATTGGCTTGATCTTTTTACCTTTTTAAAAAACCTCAGAAAAACACACATTTTAATAATTTTTTTCAGATGCCACTGCTAAGTAGATGTAATTCCTATCTATAAGATTCACTGCGTTGTTCATCAGAAATTTCTTCAGAAAAATGCATTATTATTTCTTCAGTGTATTTCAACATTAAAAGGTTTGTAGTCATGATCTGGAATACTTGCAGTGTAGGAAGAAGAGACAAATTGTTTCCTGTATAATTTTTTCCTTTTTGATCCTGCTTCATTTGTAACTTTTTTATGTAGTTTTAAGGTGACATTGCCAGATCTAAGCATCTTCGCATAAAATGAAAATTTACTTTAATCAAGGTGAAAGCAGAAAGAAATGACTTTCCCTTAAGTCATTGCTTCTTACTTCAGTGGTTGTGTGGTCTCCACTCCCCATGGGGTAGGCCGTATGTCACATGATGTTTATCCTTAGCTTCTCCCATCTCCGAGAGCCTGGTAAGGTTCCGCTTGTGCATATACTTGGTTTGTTTATTATGAAGAGGACATAGTTCAAATTAAAAAAGCTTATTTATCATTTCTTGTCTGCTCTTTCGTGGATCGAGCTAGTCTCTGCTATTTAGAGCAAGTTCAAATATTTAGCCTTACCAAACACTGGGTTTCTAACATTTTCACTGAAAGTTTAATGTTGCCTAATTTTGTTTTGATATCACTTAAGGGTCCAGTCAAAGGAAATCCATAATTCTTTTAGGTTTAAGACATAAGGCTTAGAGAAAAAGATATTTGCAATTATTTCTATCTTGCAGGAAATTTAAATTCTAATTTTGCATCAATCTCCAACATGCAGGGAAATTCACTGTTTTATTAGGTATTGTTCTCTCATCTAATAGGATTGTGCTCACCTAGGGAATACGGGCAGGTATTACTGAGGAGCCCACGTGATTACCCTCTAGGAAGAAATTCCCAGGTCTCTACTCTCTCTCTGAGTCTGTTCACCGATCTGTTGATTCAGCTGGGCTCTTTAAATACCTAAATCCAATAGACTTCTGCATGTCAATAAGGCTTTGGCTTTTTGGTTAAGAGAAGCTTGACTATGAAGTAGGAACAAATGTGGAGGCTGGCATAGGGACCACTCTTTCCATTCCCTTCATTATAGTGAGATATTTTTGCGGTTTACAAGAAATGTCAAACCCCTGATCTGGCAGACATTTGCCATTCTGGATTGATTTTGCATCCGTTTACTTGGCACATAAATAATCATTTATATGAATTCTACTTTTCCAACTCTTAAACATTATTCTTTAATCACATTTAGGGATCTGCCATAGTCTCTCCATCATTTTTGTTTAGGTCGTATTGTTTAGTTAGTCAGGTTTGTCTTCTCTGCCCTCTTTTCTTCCAAACCCTCGCTGCTTTGTGGGCAGCCCAGCTTCCTCTGTAGGTTCTCAGACACTTCATTCCTTTCCTTGTAGAGGAAGAGCTGCAGGTTATCCCAGGGTGTGGATGGATGAGAGTGTGAGGAAGCCAGAAGAGTTTTCATGTTAAGTTCATAGAATCCAAAGAATAAATAGAGAGATAAATTTCCCACAGTCACTCTGTACATGTGCAAATATTTAAGTTACAGGTGGTATTTTCAGAATTTATAACCAAAGGCAGATCTCCAAGTTTCCCACATGCAGACTTTGCCATGATTAATGGTTTAGGAATGCATGCTTGTCCAGTTCATTAATTAGTTAGCTATATGCAAAATTAATATCTTGCCTAGTGAAAGGCAGTAAACATATCTCCAAGGAATAAGCACAAACTGAGGTCAGGCAAACCTGGGCAAAAATCCCAGTTCTGTCAACAATTATATTTTTAAATATAAGCAAGTATAGTTCAGCACTTTAACATTCTGGGCTTTACTTTTCTCTTCTTTAAAGAAGGAAATAATTGTGGTCTCTTAGGTGGGAGAGGAATCTAGAAATGACACTGATCAATACAGTGACGGGGTGACTCTGCTGGCCAGGCTAACAGGGCAGACATTCTGCCCCAGTGGCTCCATAGGGATCCTGAAACTTGGTTGATTAGAACAGCTTTCCAGTTTAGAAGACCACTCTTTAAAGATTACAATATGACTTTTAAAAGCTGCTATGAAGTATAATGAAGAAAATAGACACAATACAGTGTACTTCAGATAGTGGGCTCTCTGTTAATGTTAACTTTTCATGTTCGTGATGTTAAAAACTACAGTCATAATAAGAAGCTGTGATGCAACATATGCGTCATAATAGAAATGTGCTGAAGCTAATACCTGGGAACAGGACATTGGTCGGATCACCACAGTCTGGAGTTTGGCCCTAGCGTGTCGGTTTAGTGAACACAGTGTAGGTCACTCCTAAGGGATGATTCACAACCATCAAACTCACAAACAATAAACTTAGCGTTTACAGTGAGAAGCGTAGTTGTCACACACGATAATCCTAATATTCACAGTTGAATTCATCAGAAGAAATCAGAGTAAACTGAAGTTCACAAGGTAGAATGCTGGCTGGTCCTTAAGGTGAGGGTTACCACAATTTGTTAAGTTGGTGAGTCCACAGCCACTACCACAATTAATTTACCGTATGGACAGGACAAGATATTACAAAGGGGAGCCAGAACGTCATATCTCCGAGGCACTGCTGGTGACACACAACCCAGGAGTCTTTCTAATTTTTCTCCTCTCTGTTTCCCAGGTTGGCCAGTCCCTTGCATTGTCACTCAGTTTCTCTTCCTTTTTTTATCCTTCCTTTCCTTTTGCTTTATGTGTTTTCTTTCTTGAATCTTTCTCTTTTCCTCTCCTTTTTTTAGGCAGGATAAAGTACATTTCAATAGCTTACAACCTGTATATGAAAACAAAGCCCTTCTTCAATCCCATTTAATGACCTTCCTTGGCTACTCTAGATTCACATATTGACATTGGGAGGTGTATTTACAGTTGACTGATCTCATTAAATGTGCAATGATTTTGGCTGATTTTTTTCTTACAAGTAAGATTAACTTAATATTCTGGAGGTAACATGCTTTACTCCCACTATATATATTAAGAAAATACTCCTTAATAAGCCGATGAAACACATAATGCATCTGACGTGTGCCATCCCCACAGAAATGAGTGACTGACGTGTAATAACTTTCTCCTGGAAAAGGCTTCAAGGTGGAAACTCAGATGCTGGAAACCTAGGCCTTCTGCACCTGCAAATGCTCCTATCACCCCCAGGTTTCATGACCCAGCCAGTAAGTCCCGGTGGGCCCCAGGTCTGAGGGTGACTAGATTCCACACTATGAAAAAGAACAGGACTGGGCTGTAGGCTTCCCACCAGGAACTCATCTACTTGCTTCCCTTTTCACTGTGCTTTATGATGCCCAGTCAGAATTTTTATTTTCCTTATCCACTGTGGCCTAGTCTTGAGATTTCTATATAGAGTGATTTCATTTCTTCTAAAGTAATTTTGTTTGAGTAACATTAGCATCTACCTCTACATGACTGCTGTGGGAGGAGGGGGAGTTAAAACAATGTAACACGTGGACATTATTTAAAAGTGCCTGAAAAATATTAAACGCCCAGTAATCCTTTCCCTCCTTCAAACACTAAACAATAAGCACCATGAGAGTGATATTACATTCCCAGCACTTAACACAGTGCCCAGAAGCTGGTCAATAGTCAAAAATAGTGATTGAATGAACAAATGAATGAATGTACAATGAAAGGGAAAGAGGAATCAAAACAGCCTTTCATGTGGCTTCCTCCTCCTTTTAAAAACGGAAGAGTCCCGGTGCCTTTTGTTCCTTCCCACCAGAGCTCCCCAAAGGCGGAGAGTGGACACCGCCTGCAAAAACATGACCTCGCCCGACACAGCTCTAGCACACGAGGTTTTGTTTTTCTTACGTTAAATTCTGATAGAATATTTTAACACAAAAACTATGCTTTCAACTATTCCACAACCCTTAGCTTTATTGGTATCTTTGTTCATTGTTATTCATAATCTCTGGCATCAATCCTTTACTCTGGGAATAGGCAGTGGCAGGCCTTTGGAATCCAGGTCTTTTAAGTCTTAATATAATGGGATTGGGATCTTCTGGCAATGTTACCTGGACAGCTATATAGACTGTTAAAACTCATCAGAATGAATATTGTGCCTGTAAACTGGAACTCAATGAAAATTATACAAAAAAGGTACATATGTTGTATTTAATCCTCAAAATCATCCTATGGCAAAATCAGTCATTGTCCCGTTTAATAAAGGTGCTACATTATTCTGTGCACGAGGCTTATGGTAACTTACACTTTTTTAAATGATAATTTTATATTACATCCATCCTCCCTCTTTTAGGGCATGAGCACAGATACCTCCAGGTGATACTGTGAGAGAAAGTCAAGCAAACAGTAGGGCATGTATGCAGAATACTGGCATTGAGACTCTGACCCAGGAACGGAGGTATTGAGTCAGCACAACTGTGGCTTATTTTTAAGAACTATGACCTCGCAGGCATTTAGAATCCAGGTCTTTTGAAGTCTCAAGCATCAACCATTTTACTTTGTAAGGCATCAGTATGATCGATATTTCTATTATTCAGCCCTGTACTGGATCCTCAGTTACATCCGTCAGAGACGGGGAACGTAATAAAGCCAAAGCTAGGTTATAGACACCGCTGTGGGGAGTCACAGCCCCTTATCTCGGAATGAAACCAAATATCACAGAGCCACCCGAGGGTAATCCGGACTTCCGAAATTAGCAGGTGAACATCTGAAAAGTCCAGCGATTGTTCTCTACCATCTGTCAACAAAAACCACTTTCTTTTCTGTTTTTTCATGTCTTCAATTTTCAAAGATTAGTTTAAGATTACAGGAGGCAGTGAGTTTTAATTAAAGTAGATTGAATAGATTAGTGGACTGGAAATTGGAGCAGAGCACTGATGCTTAATAAAGTCAATTATTACTAATAAATATTTTCTTGTAGTTCCATGAATTTATACTGTTCTATGGCTAAGCCCTATTTTTATTATCTTGTATTTTTAAGGTAGTATATGCATTTACAAAAACATTTCATGGATTTCTCCTGTAATTGCAGCCACTTAAATGATTTTATTAGAAGCACTTGTTAAACAAAAATACTATATATATCTAATCCTTGATAGCACATTGCTATTAACAAAAGTTAATAATACTGAAGACAGTTTTTCAGCAATTTACGTTTCTTGCTTAACTCAATGTTTTCTGGACTCTAGTTCTATGTTTATTGTTCATAAACAGCATATGGCAAAAGTAGGTTTACTGTTGGTTGTATGGAAAATAATACACTAATTAATAAATAATACAGGAATAAATTCTGTTTCATATACTCACAACTGTAAACCTACTTTTGCCCAATCCTGTATTAGTACTTTCTAATGCTAATAAGAATCAGTAAGTTCTAATAGGTTCCTTTCTAATGCTACGTAGCTATGTTATTATTAGCTTCTTGGTTATCTGTCCAGTGAAATACTTAAAACAACATTAGTTTTCTACAGTATAAACTTTATTTCGCACCAGAGATCCCCAAAGGCGAAGAGTGGACACTGCTTGTGAAAACATGACCTCACCTGACACTGTGAGCTCAGCACACAAGTTCTTTTCTTTATTCAGGCGTAAGCTAAGGTGGGCTCGACTAAGTCCTCTCTTCAGGGTCCCGAAGGCCTAAAGCCACAGAGCTGACCTGCTGGGCTTTCATTTGGAGGCCCAGGGAAGAACCCACTCTCCTGCATTATTGGGAGAATTCAGCGGCTTGCAGCAGTGGGTCTGAGGTTCCCATTTCCTGGCTGGCAGTTAGCCGGGTCCCATTTTGGCTCCTAAACAATATCTTATTCCTCATCATTTGACTTCCCCCTTCCCCGTATTCAAGCCAACAAAGACATATCAAATCCTTCCTGGGCTTAAAATCTGATTTCCCTCTGCCTTCCTCTTCTGACACCAACTGGGGAGAGCTCTCTGAGGTTTTCAAAGTCTCACATGACAACCTCCCCTTCTCCAGGTCAACTCTGCCTGACAAGGTAATACAACCATGGGGTGCATACCACAATCACAGATTCTGCGTATTCAGGACTGTGAAACCTTGGGGGCCCTTCCTGGGAATTCTGCATACTACATTAACTGAAATGATTGCCTCATTTATTTATTGAAATGATTGAAAAGTGGCAGCAAAGGTCGACAGTGCAGGCCAAGGAGCAGCCACCCTGGTTTGGACAAGGCTGAGAACTCTAGACCAAAGAGAAATCCAGGAAACACCCCGATGTGACCATTTGGAAAATAATAGCCAGAAGGATTTACAATTGGAGACTTTTGGAATACTTAATTATAAAGTGATAAGAGCACAGCAAACTAAGTAAGCCAGAAAAGGAAGGAAAATACCTGCAGTTAGAACAAAGAAGTTTTACAGGAAATGAAATGTAATCAGAATACAATATCTGGCTAAGCAGTAATCCTCACATAATCACATTACACAGTTATAAAGTAGTGATTTATCCAAATTATGGTCAGTTTGTATTGGAAAAAATGGAAGAAGGAAAAAGAGCATGTGTGATATAACACTGCTAAAATTTAATCTTGCACAATATAAGGTAAACAGAAATTGGTAAATGGATATACGTGTGTAATTTAAAAATATATAAGAATTTGAGTAGGTGGTAGTGAGAGGGCTTTTCCTTTTATTTATAAAATTTGTAGTATTTTGAATCTTTGAATCTTTAAATATATAAGTTATTAAAAAGGAAGATAGTACTTATACAAACATTTCATATTTTAACAATTAGTCAAATATATTTAACATAAACAAAGAGATGAGTTTTTATATTCTAAGATTTTTAAAGAATTGCATTATTTTAGCAACTTTATTTCATTTAAAATTTTTGCTGTTATTAATGATTAAAATCATTTTAAATCACCTCTACAGAATACATTTTTTTATACATCTCACTTCTCCACAAACATGTCAGCTTGCAGAGAATTAGATAAAGGAGGATAGATTAAAAACTGCATTGAAATTGTGGAAGAAGCAGACTGTACAGAGGGCCAGTCATGCAGAATTATTACCAAACCTCCAAAACAAAGAAAGAAGTCTTTTTAGGCTCCATATTTTAAGTAGGCTGCTTCAGAAGTTACACACACTTCGAGCACGACATTCTAGACTTTAGCCATCCCTGAGCCAGGTTCTACAAATAACAATACAGGATTCTTTAACCCGTACTTGCCTGGAACGAAAAAATGCCCACTCGAAGAGAATCACACACGTGGCTTCCTTGTACCTGTGTATATGCCAAGAATGAGAATAGATTCAGTTTGCGATGTGTCCAATGCCAGTTTTACCTCACCAAGTAACTGATGACAGCCCTCAACACTTTCCTGCTGAAAAAAGTAATTCTACTTGCATCTGGATCCTCTTCATTGTTTTAGGTTCTTCTCACACATGCTGCAGGTTTGCGTTCCTAGGATTGCAACCTGTTTCACAACCCCATACCGGTCAAAGGCACTGCCTCTGGAAATGACCCCCTCATGATACGGATCCCCGATTCTCTAATCTTAGTGCTTCGTGCAGCTTTTTCAAAGCTCTGTCTATTCTTTGGAATCATGTTGCTGTGAGATTGTGGCATTTCTTGCATATATCATTGGTAAGCATTACTTGAGCAAAATGACATAGGATGTAATAGAAGAGATTAAATGGTAATGTCACTTTGTTTATAAATATATGCAGCTAATTTATATTATATATTTAATTTAATAAGTGTGTACCAAGGAGCTATTTTCTGTTAAGCTCTGGAATGATGAATAAACTCTAATCTCTGATCTCAACCAGCATTGAGCTGAGAGGAGAACAATCAAGGAGGCAGTTTTAATGCACCTCTTGTGTGCTGTGACACAGAGGGCCAAACAACCTCGGGGCGCACCTCACAGAAACACCACGTCCAGATGTCCAAGGGGCCGGAAGATGGCTTTCAGAAGAAGTCAAACTGATTCTGATTGTCATTTCAAACAATAATTGTTCCTTGACTTAGGAAACCAAAATCCGCTTTATTTCTATCTAGCTTCTCATCCTCTAGCAAAGGTTGCACTGAACTCCCAATTCACAAACTTCTCTGCCTTCCTTCCTCTCACGACAACCATTACAACCTATATTCTCAGAGGGTTTGTGGAGATTGTTCACTACAGGGAATGCCTATGTTCTCAGTATCGAGCATAAAGCTTCATGTCACTGAATCCAGCATCTGCTGGCCATTCCAAACCATCATTTAAAACAAACCAACCAATCTGCCATGTCTTACTTAGTGCAATACTACAGACTTGCTTTCCTGCGTTTGCTCTCCTGTTCTCAGAGGTGCGGAGGTGACGCAACTGAGCAGAAGATCTCACGTCATCCCCTACCTTTCTTTAGTCCCTATAAAAAAGAATGGCATCTTTACAATTTTTATCACAAAACCCCTTGGTCCACGTAAGCAAATCAATTTTTAAAATGACTACATATTTTAGAGGTACGTGGAAACAGAAAACATTTATACTATAAACTATAAAATACCAGAAATTCCACTGAAGCGGTACATTGTGTGTGTGAATACTTGTTTTCCCAAGGCTGAATATTCTGCCAACTGGTGCCTGTCAAAAGAATTTGGCATCGCTTACTGGAAGATAAAAAACAGAACTAACTTATCTAGCTCCAATCCAGCACAAGAAATAACAGGGAAACATGTATGAATCAAAAAATAAGGGAGAGGAAAATGGAGGCAGCTGATTACCTTACCTATACTCTGTTAAATGTAATGATGCTGGGAAGTGCTAATGATTGTTCTACCTAAATAAACTTGATCTCAGCCCTGGCTGGTGTAGCTCAGTGGATTGAGCGCGGGCTGGGAACCAAAGGGTCCTGGTTCGATTCCCAGTCAGGGCACATGCCTGGGTTGTGGGCCAGGTCCCCAGTGAGGGCCATGTGAGAGACAACCATACATTGCTTTTTCTCTCCCTCTCTTTCTCCCTCCCTTCCCCTCTCTAAAAATAAATAAATAAAATCTTAAAAAAAAATAAACTTGATCTCAAAAAACCTGGACTGGCACAGGTCGTGAAGCAGTGCATGGGGACACTGCGCCCCACAGCATGTGCTGGTCCAGGGCCAGAGAGATGACTTCTGGGGACTTCACTGAACTGCCCAGGCATTGCGCAGGTGGCTGGCACCATGAAGATCTGAACTTCGAAGCACGCCTTTGACCACCCATAGAAAACTGTTACAACAGCTGCAGTACAGAAATACCCAAACCCTATGAACCCGAGTGTATATTGGACAGACATATAGACGCCTCTGGAAAACTGCACCACCACAGACTTCTCAGCATGGAGTGGGGGCTGCCTTCCATTACGTAATCTCTTATTAGTGCAGCAAGAAACAACAGGTACACAAGAACATTCTGTAGTTGATCCTGCACAGAAAACAATGGAACTTAAATCCACTAATACTTCATTTGCAAATGTGTTTTCAGTAGATGAGAGATTTACATACAAACCATATCCTCAGGAACCAGAAAAAACTGCTTTGACTCAAAAAGCCATAATCGTTGTGAGTCAGTCTCAGTGGTAATCTCAAAGGACTGATGGCAACTACAATATCTTCAAATGCTACTAAAGGCCGAGCAACCGTGTAATGTGTGATACGGAAATTAAATGCTGAGATTTAAGAATTGAGGGCTTCAGCAAGAGGGAAATAGCAGCATTTGTAGAGAAATGATGATGAAAGTTGAAAGAAATTATGCTCTCTGCTAGCTGGCAGTATATTTATGTTATTTTAAAAAATACAACTACGTTTTAGGTGGAATTTTTTTTAATAAGGTGGAGAAAGGTGATGAGACTTTATTGAAACAAAGAGGTACAGGGTTTTTAAATAACTGGGATCATCCAATAAAATAAAGTAACTTGATCTCATTTATAAGATTTAAGTTAAAAATTACCTCCACCACCTACCGCAGTACCTCATACTCAAATGCATACAGAGGATTTAAACTGGAAGTAGCAAAATCTCTAAAGCTTTAGCTTGGTACACATCAAAGAACTTAAATTCTTTTTTTTTATTATTATTATTTTTTTTTGTTTAATTACAGTTATTTGCATCCTCTCCCCTCCCCCCTCCCTTCCCCTCCAGCCCCACCTCCCCCCCAGCCTCCCTCCTCCTTCTTAGTTCTGTCCATGTGTCCTCTACAGTGATTCCTAAAAACTCTTCTCCCCATTGTCCCCTACCCCCTCTCCCCTGTCTATTGTTAGACTGTTCTTAATTTCAGTGTCTCTGGTTATGTTATGCTTGCTTTCTGCTTTTGTTGGTTATGATCCGGTTAAAGGTGAGATCATATGATATTTGTCCCTCACCGCCTGGCTTACTTCACTTAGCATAATGCTCTCCAGTTCCATCCATGCTGTTGCAAAGGGTATAAGCTCCTTTTTCCTCTCTGCTGCGTAGAATTCCATTGTGTAAATGTACCATAGTTTCTTGATCCATTCATTTGTAGATGGGCACCTAGGTTGTTTCCAGCACTTAGCTATTGTGAATTGTGCTGCT
>PVJI01033834.1:0-10928 GCA_004026765.1 Micronycteris hirsuta
TTTTGAGCACAGCTCCGTGTGACTCCTGTGTGAGCAAGTGTGGATCATGTCTGTGGGATGGGAATTAATTTGGCAAAGGTGTATCTTAAAAGATTCCGGCTTGCTGATCTCTGCTTTCACCTGGTCCTGTCTGCCACCAGACCTGAATCAACATCCCAATGCCTTGCTAATGAGTAATCCTACCCCTGTTGAATTGCTAATGCCCCTGACAAAAACCCTGGCTGAACAAGCCAAGGGGCTTTTTCCTGGGAATGGGAGGAATCAGCCACGTAGCCCATGGTATTGCTTTCCCCGCGTGTCTCGGTACACGCATGAGTCACGGCAACCACGGGTGTCGGCTGGCCCGACCTACCCCTTGTCAGTGATCTATATTTTAGAAAGCGACTAAGCAAGTGTCATGTTTTTGTTCTTGTTATCCCACTCTCTTTGTCCTCTCCCTTGCTTGGATTTCTGCTTTTCTTTCTCCTCCCTCTTTTTTTTTTTTAATTATTTTATTGTTGTTCACTTACAGTTGTCTGCATTTACCCCCACCCCCAACCCCAGGCAAACCCACCTCCCTCCCTTGCTTCCACCCTCCCCCTTGGTTTTGTCCATGTGTCCTTTATAGCAGTTCCTGAATACCCTTGTCCCCATTATGCCCTTTCCCCTCCCCTCTGGTTACTGCCAGAATGTTCTAAATTTCAATGTCTCTGGTTATAATTTGTTTCTCTGGTTGTATTTTGCTTGCTTACCTCACAAGTGTCTTGGCTGTGGCTGATCTGAGTTCCCCGGTAGCTGATCTGGCCTCGGTGCCTTTGCTCCTGAGTCCTTATATAAAACCCCTTAACATTTCATATAGTAAAGGCTGCGTGATGATGTACTCCTTGAACTTGACCTTATCTGAGAAGCACTTTATCTGCCCTTCCATTCTAAATGAAAGTTTTGCTGGATAGATTATTCTTGGTTGTAGGTCCTTGCTTTTCAGGATTTGAAATATTTCTCTCCATCCCCTTCTTGCTTGGAAGGTCTCCTTAGAGAAATCTGCTGACAGTCTTATGGGAATTCCTTTGTAGGTAACTGTCTCCTTTTCTCTTGCTGCTTGTAAGATTCTTTCCTTATTCTTGACATTGGGTAATGTAATTATGATGTGCCTTGGTGTGTTCCTCTTTGGGTCCCGCTTCTTTGGGGTTCTCTGAGCTTCTTGGATTTCCAGGAGGCCTATTTCCTTTGCCAGATTTGGGACGTTCTTATTCATTATCTGTTCAAAAATATGTTCAATTTCTTGGTGTTCCTCTTGTCCTTCTGGCAGCCCTATGATCCGGATGTTGGGTCGTTTACAAATGTCTCTGAGGTTCCTGAGTCCCTCCTCATTTTTTTGAGTTCTTATTTCTTCCTTCTGGTCCACCCCATTGGTTTGAGTCCCAGCTTCCTTTTTTCACTATTGGTTCCCTGTAAATCTTCCTCCGTTATCTTTATCGTTTTGTTCATGTATTCAACTATTTCTTCCAGTTTTGTGAGCATCATGATTACCAGTGTTTTAAACTGGGCATCTGTTCATTTGGCTATCTCTTCGTTCGTTAGTTGTAATTTGTTCTGATCTTTCGTTTTGGCCATTTTCATTCTTTTTTATCTCGGCGCACCTGTCGGAGTCTTAGGTGTTTGTTGGTGCCTGGCAACCTGGGTCGCTTTTTTGTGACGTTTCCTCTGGGGGTGGAGCCTGGGAGGGAGCAATGGCATCTGCCGTTCACCGCCACTCCCTATCACCCTCTGCTCCCCAGTTCCCCACTGCCTTTTCCGCCAGTCTCGGCCCTGCTGGTTCCCACTGGCCTCTCTAGTTACGCTGCCGGCCTGCGAGGTTCACCCGTTGCTCGGGGTCATGTTTTGTTTAGGTGCTCCCAGGGTGAGTTCCTCCGGGCAAACTGCCTCTCACTCCGCTCCTCCGCTCGGTTCTGCCCCGCTGACCAGCCTGGATGTACGTCCTCCCCAACTTCCTGGGTGTCGGACTTCCCTTCAGTTCGATTCTGTCCATTCTGATTGTTTATTTTTCGCTATTGAGTTCGTTGTTTAAACTCTCTGGTTGTGAGCGGCGGTGCAGTGCGTCCACCTACGCCGCCATCTTGGCAGAAGTCCTCTTTCTCCTCCCTCTTATCTTCTCCTCCTTCTCCTTCCCTTCTTCTTCCTGCCCCTGCTTTTCTTCCCTCCTCTTCCTCTTCCTTCTTATTTTCTCCTTCTTCCTTCCTTCCTTCTTCCTTTCGATATAAAACATAATACTTTATCATACCTTGGGCTCCTAGAATCCAAAACGCTGTAGAAGATTCTTTTGACAATGGAGCTCACTAATGTGACAAAAGCACCAATGCAAGGATGTTGTTGAGGATGCAAAAGAATTCCACTGGATAAATGCTTAAACCTCTTTGGGTTTTTTTGCTACTTTTCCAAGGCACAATGCCTGAGATTTTATTTCATAAATGGTGCATGGAAAGCAGACTTGACCTTTACATACTGTCTTAAATTTTAGGCTTTGTTTGTCAGCTGCTAGAGACCTCACCAAAGCACTGAATTGAGAAACAAAGAGAGTGAAATCACAAAGGCTGTTTTAGAAAGAAACATTTAACCTATCACAAAAGTTCTTTGTCTTTCCTGCATTTGGGTTGGGTACCTGGTTTAGTGTCCAGATACACTAACCATGGACACCTGACTTTCTCAAGAACAAAACGGAGGAGGGGTGCAAAAGTGTTTGTTTGTTTATTTATTTATTTATTTTTATTGATTTTTTTAGAGAGAGAAGAAGGGAAAGGGGAATGAACAAGAGAGAGAGATCGAGAGAGAGAGACATTAATTTGTTGTTCCATTTATTTATGCATTAATTGATTGTTTCTTGCATATGCCCTGACCAGAGACAGAGCCCCTTAAATTCGCAGTATTGGAATGATGCTCAAGCGAACTGAGCTACCCGTCCAGGACCACAAAGGTGTTTTAGAGTACAAGCATGGTCAGATGAAATTGCTGCAATGACTTTTTGCTTTAGAAATCTGGGCAAGCAAAGACTAGTCATTCTTCATCCAGAAAGTTTCCAGCTTCCACTCAGAGGATGACTTGGTTCTCTTCTTAATCCCACCCAAACAGTTCTTTAACCTAAATGGATATAGCAATAGCCTTTCCAGAAAAAAAATTATGAAAAGATGTATTGCGCAAGGGCCTTGAAAACAGTTTGTTTTTGAGATATATAGTAAAAGATGTAGAAATTGTTCTTACTTTTCTTTTTGATTTACAACCCTCCTCTCCAAACTACAGAATTGAAACAATTGAAACAATTAGCTGTCTTCTGTTTATCATTATAGGAGCATCATCATAATCGTTTGACTATGGCATGACTGCTTTCTTGAGTGAGGCCCAAGTACTGTACAGAAGGAATGAAATCTGAAAACTACATAGAATAACATTTCAGAGCTTCATTGCTGCCTGACCTGCTTCCTTTTAGCTTGTCCTAGAAACAGTGAGGCACTGCTATATTTTTAAGGCGGAGTGGGAGAAGGATAACATCTAAATTTCTTGTGTATTTCAGAAATCTAAAGTAAAACATTGAGGAAGCAGTTACTTGGCTGTTCTGATGAAGATAACAAGGATGTTAGGACTGGATTAGAAATGAACATTGCAGAGCTTTCTAGGTTGTATCCAATCTGAAATGTCGCACTGTAACATACAAATAGTTGGGATGAACTTAAATAGCCAGACTCCATAAAAGGAAAAAAAAAAAGTAGCATTGCAGTTTATTAGACGCTGTAGGGCTTGGTACCATTATTATAGAATGCTGTACCATTTTGATTCAATTAAGGAACACAAATAAATCACAATAAAAATCCATTCAATAGGTTTGGAATCACTCTATATAGTCATAACAAAGCTACCACATTTTTTAAATCGCCTGTTGAGAGCCATTTGGTAATGACTAACAGAGAATGGGGACTAAGGGCCTCTTTCCCAGTGGTCTAAAAAACACTTAAGAGTCCCATTCTCCTCTGATCCCCTTAGCAGGGGAATAGATGAAAAGAGACAAAAAGATCCCAGGGTCATAGCCAGAGACGTGCAACAGACAGTCAGTAGCCATGACATCCATCCTATTACCCTGGAGAACCACTGTCAAGATACACAAGTCTCAGTCCTCCTGTTCTAGTGATTCTAGTCTACCTCCCTATTTTACTGTGATGTCCTTATTCTGCGTCCCGGGTAGAGGGCGAGTCATCCCAGCAGGTTAGCTCACAGGGGCCTTGAGGGATGACAGAGCCTTTTGCTTTGAAAAACTAGTTAGTTTCCCCTCAATCCCAAAGCCATCAAAATCTGTTTGGGCAGAGCAGATCAGACATATCCTAAAATTTCCATTACATCAATATCATAGTTGTTAGAACAAAGCATGGAGTAATCATCTGTTTTACAGAATTTGTTTGTTCTGTTCATTCTGCCTTCTTAAGCAAGCTGCATGGAACGGGTGAGTATATTCCCAAGAAATAGTTCCCTGATAACTTTGGAGTCTTAATGTCTGCAGGGTATTGTCTAGTTTTTCTTAACAAAGAAGGGAGTTTGGGGGCTGCAATTCAAAGTTATTTTTTGCTCTCCTATAAATGAGGTTGAGTACATTTCAATAGATATTTTCCTTTTTTAAAAAAGAAGGTGTTTGTTCATTTTCTTCTCTTTATTGTGAGTGTAGATAATTTTTGTGAGATTATTCTTAATCATTTTTCTCTCTACCTTCCAATGCTGAAGATTACAAAATCCCCTAGATTCGTTTTATTACTGTGAGCATAAAAAGCAGCATGTTTGCATTTTGAGCAGAGGAGAGATTAAGGCATTGGCAGCCTTGAAATAGCTCTTTCTCAACTTCCATTCCCATGAGGTTATCCACATCAAGTTGCTGTTACTACAGGGTCAGTGTGATGAAATGTATTTGTTGAGTCTCTTTGGTGCCAAAATTTTTGCGAATAATCTGATCTACCTGATAGTGGTACTATTCAGAAATGTCTGGTCAGTAGAGCAAACACAGTGCTGTGGATCTTCAAAAACAGCTGTGATAACTGAAACTACAGCAAGCAAGAACTATCGTTATTTTTCTTTAGAAATAAGCATGCAAGAATGAGGAAATAAACAGTTTATAAAGTGTGAATTTTTTTTTTTAATTTTAGTACTAAACCTTAGCTGGACAAATTTAAAATTGTTCTCTTCAGTTATGATATTCTTGCCACAATCCCTCCACACTCTCTCAAATCTGTATATCCAGAATCATTTTAAGGGGGAGGGGGGTTAACAAGAATATAATATATAAAATTATGTAAAAAGTGTATATTATATTTAAAAGGTTTTTAAAGCCGGATGTCAAGAAAAAGTACCACATTAGAGAATGGAAAAACGATGATAAAGGGACCAAAATACAAATATTAGAAGGGTTATAATTTGTTGTATTAGAAAATTTAAAAACTGTGTTTTTCTTTCCTTCCTATTACCCAACTTAAAATTTCTTAATTCAAAGATTTGTGTATAAATCTAAACTACACCAAAATTAAAACGGCATTTGTTTAGATTAATAGTCCCATAACTTTCTAGATCCTTGTTCGGATTCCATGCCAGTCTTGCTGGGTTGAAAGATGCTGTCTCGGAGGTCTTAGAGTGAGATGAGATGTGTGGGAGCAGGTCAAAAGCTGATGATGGCACTTCTTGATCTTTAAGATTAAAATTGAAAGATGTCCATCAAATATTCATAGATAAGGTCACAAACGACATGTATGTATGTGCATGCGAATGTGCACAGGAGGAGGTGATGGGGATAAAATGGAGGAAGCAAGTAGACCAGGTCCTTAATGTGCAGTTGCCTCAGCTGGCCCAGCTAGGGCCTTTAAATTCAACTATAAGGTCATAAAATAATTAACATATACCAATACAAATGATGCCCCTCTACAGTTTTTCCTCCTTCCTCAAATATAAAAGCAGTCTTAAAATATGTCTCAGGAGCCTCTAGGGTCTGGAACGGGCACAAATATTAGCCTTGGAATGATTCCTGGATATGAGTCTGAATTTTTTGGCTAAAAAATTACAGAGCTCAGAATTTCACCCACCTTCATGTAATGCCAGGGTAGTCCCACAATGTTTTGGCCTGACAGCCATCTCCTACCCTACTGAAAGTGTGGGGAAAGCCAGTGAGTGAAAAGAAAGGATTATTAAGGAAGGTAATACAGAGAAACAAGTATAGAAAAGGAAAAAATGCCAGGAAGGTTGCTTTTGCTACCAGGTAGTTCTGAAGAGAGATAAAGTAATAATAATGATAATAATGTCTACAGAATGTGTTTATTTGCCAGGCACTGTTAAGATTTTTATATAGAATATTAATTCCATATTTAAAACTAGAAAGGCTTTTTTATTTAGTGTCTATAATCAATTTTATTTTAATATAATCTAAACACATATCATTTAGAAAATACCAAGAAAAATTTATGTACAAGAGTGGATGCTATTACATTTGGATAAAACTGGCAAGTTCTTTCTACTAGCATAGCCCAGGAAACACCACTGAGGAAACCTAATATTGGCATAGATGCTGTGGTGTTTGGCCCACAGTGTGGTAGCTCTCAGAGTTAACCTGAAGTTGTCAGTGCTTGGTACTAGGTGTAAAATTTCATTGGTTACCCTGCAACCATTAAGACTTCTTATGCTTCGTATATCTAAATTTTAAGCAGACCGTCATCTCGTAAATCCAAGTCTTCTGGAATAGTCTGCAGTGCTAATCTTGCAAATAAAATATCAATCTCTATCCCATCAAAACACAGTTTGATAACTGGCACAAATGCCTCTTCAACAGCTCTTAAATCTTTTACTTCTCCCTGTAATTTCAATTTATAGAATGAGGTGAAAAAGTCACTTTGATCAACATGTTTTGATGCAACACATAACAGGTCAATATTGGCACCTTTTGTGTGTACTACTAATCCGTAAGGTCAAAATGTAAAAATTTTTCCTCCAACATTTTCAATTACGGATTGTGGAAGATTCTTGCTTTCACTGATTTTTCGTATCCATTCTTTTACCAGGTTATTTAATTATTTATTTATTTATTTTTGTTGGAAAAGTGTTTTAATATACTGATTTTGTTAGAATGACACTTTATTGCAATCCAGAGAAATGAAATAAATATACAAATCTATGATGTCCGGGATGTGATTGGCACTCCTTTGGTGGGAGTGCCAAGTGTATGGGGAGACCTGGCAGGAGGAACTGGATGCCAGTCCTGGCCTCTCCGCCCCCATTTTCCAGGTTGACTTCAGACTTATCATCTTTCTTGGCTTTCATACTATCTTCACTGTCTTCCTCCTGAATTGGGCTTAAAGGAGATGTTGCTCGTGGGAAACCACTGAAGAGTGAAAAGGTCTCTCCAGAGCTGTTATTTCTGCCACAGAAGCACTCACTCTGTGTCCTTTGCAGGTTGGTGGTCCTGTGATCCTGCAGCCAGTTATCAGGAGTGCCCTGTGCCCAGGCCGTGGCTGTCCGTGGAGGAGGAACCCTGTGGGGCACATCCAGTGCTTTATCTGTGATGCTGCACCTCATGCCATCCGAACCTGCTTTCACAGTCACTGGGAGGCTTCTGTTCCCAACCACGTCTCTGTACTGCAGACACCCAGTGGCCACTCCAGAAGTTGTCCTGTTCCGGCACCTACATGGCCTTTGTGTGGATCCTGACCTGTGGGAGTCTGCCGTGGCCAGCAGTGGTGAGAGTGGTCGAGCAGTCCCTCTGGCACCAGCACCCCTGGCAAGAATGAGGAGGCCCAGTCCAAGGACCCCAGGGCTTCGGGCTTGGCTGAAATTGCTCTGGTCTGGTGTGGCTCAGTGGATTGAGTATAGGCCTAAGAACCAAAAGGTCATCAGTTCGATTCCCAGTCAGGACACACACCAGGTCCCCAGTAGGAGGCATGCCAGAGGCAACCACACACTGATGTTTTTTCTCCCTCTCTCCCTCATTTTCCCTCTCTCTAAAAATAAATAAATAAAATCTAGAAAAAGATGTAAAAATCTAGAAAGTGAAGCTCATAGAAAAACTGGGTAAGTCCACATTCTTATATGTAGAGAGTACTACACTGAAAACTTAAACTAGGTCTGCATGCTATTGTTACCTCTTATAACATCACTGACTGCAGTGAGAGAGAGGCTCCTCACTGTGCCAGCACTGGATTACTCGATCTGGTGGCTGGTATTGAAGGAAAAGAGAACCGTCGTATACTGAACAGTATCTTTTCAGCACTTTACAGATCACCTCATTTTACTGCAATCACAATTCTATAAACTAAGAATTATCATCTCTATTCAAGAAATGGATTGTTTGGGACTTTAAAAAGTTTCATTAATTTATGTGTTCATTCATTAAACAAATAGTTATTGAATACCTACATTTTCACAGTTTTATACTACCAGTTGATGGTCACAGAATAAAGACCAAAAAAAGTTAATGTCTTACTCTCAAGGAACTTGTATTCTAGTAGACAAAAGAGGAATGTGAATTTAACAGATGAACATGCCCTCTACTGGGTGAGTTCAGGGCTGGGGTGGGTGGTGGTCATCTGGGGAGGCTTCATTGAAGATGTAATCTTAATCTAGATTGTGAGACACCCAGTGGAAGGAGCTAACTAGGTGAAGGTATGTGTATGTGTGTGTGTGTATGCATATATAGTGGGAGTGATACAAAAAGTGTTTCAAGCACAAGAAACACAGGTACAAAAACTCATGCTCTAATGTAGCTGGAATGTAGAAGTCAGAAGGCTTATGAAATAACACTGAAACATGGAGGCTTTGGAGAAGACTTATATATGTGCCCTGGTTGTAGTTTCTGTGCAATAGTTCATGATCACCTTCCCACCCCAGATTTCACAAACTGAGCCCTTCGCATCTAAATATTTCTGAGAGTGGTCTCATAAAGCTGTTCTCCTATATGACCTGGCTCTTATACACACTCCTTGCTTCTCTGATAGTGCAGTCCAGGTAAAACATTGGTGTACCCCTTGTCTGTGTAAATGGGCAGTCGGCACATCCTGATCTATCAGCTGACACTTTGTAGAACTCTAACCTGCCAGGAATGAGGCCTCTTGCAATAGTCCCTCGGATTCAACTACAAAAGCAGCCTTCTTCCTTTCCTCAGGTTAGTGAGATAAATATTTGTTATAAACAAAATATATTTATCCAGAAATATAGTTGTTACACCTAAAATGTGTTCATCATATTTGTTTTATCCAAATCCTCTGGAAGGAAGGCATCAGCAAACTTGCTGGAACTTAGCAATGCTGAATCAATGAACCAAATGATTTGTGAAAAAAAATTGAACTCCTATCCCTGCATCCAGTGGCCCTCCATGCAATACAAAAGGAATACAAATTCTGTGATTGTTTATATATTTTAAATTATATTTATGTTTATATTATTGTTCATTTTAAATAGCTACTTGACTGTTAAAATTGGGCAAGCTGAATTGACCTTGTTGAATAATACTGTGCCAGTGATAATCTTGATGACATTGAGCACCCGCCATGTGTCAGGCACTCCACACACTGCACAGCTGATTTCAATGTGTTCATTTTACGTATGAGAATATGAGTTTAAAGAGGTAAAATAACATCTCTTTTCAGGTGGCTGTGAGGAGGCTGAGCCAACATGTTACCTCAGTTCATCTGCCTCACCAGCAAAGTTCTTCATTTTCAAGAGAAAATTCCCAGTGGGCTCCTGTGGTTATCAGTCAATACTGTTTTGAAAAGGTCCACTGAAGGTTTGTAAACGGGGATAAATAGACTCATTTACTTTTAACGTTTCTTCATCTGGTAATTTTTGTTTCTCACTCTCCCTGTTTAGTAGTAATTCCTGGATGCTTACAATATATTCCTATCGACTAGACCCAACTATATTTGAAGAAAAAAAATCAGGATATTAATGAAGAGAAGATATAAATAATGAAGTAATCCCATTCCCAAGTGCAATGTGTACCAACGACTGCTAATTAATGAGAAGGTCTATCATTATGTACATACATGTTCACATGAAAGCCCATTTTCAAGTTATGATAACAAATAAATAAAACTAACATTTCTCGATTTCCAAGAAGTTGTCCCATCAGGAGAAGAGCTTCTGCAAATTGATAGGCAGCTTTGTGACTCTAAGGTAAAGTCTACAATAGGGACAGAAAACGTAGAAGCCTGCTAAGACAGACAGCAACAGAATGAGCATAGCAGGAGGCATGATTCTTTTGACACAGGCAATATAACTCTTTCCATAGAAGATACATATCCCCTTCACTTCTACACAGAAATGTGCTCTCACCTTTTTTTTTGAAATGTATTCTTGAGGCAACTTTGGTTTCCCTTTTTTGACTTCTGCTAAAGATATGGCTAAAGAGAATTATTTCTTTACCATGAGGTAAATGGTAAAGCAAGGGGCTATATGAACTGAGGTAAATGGATGCATGCATGATCCCCTTCACCACCAAGAAGGTGCATTTGAGATTTCTATTTGTACAAAGCCAGAATAAAAGCACAGGAACAAAGAAAGATTTGCAGTGATGTTTTGTATGCTCTTCCTCCAACTTGTCTTCACTCTGTCATGAACACCTTGAAAAACATAACCCCAGCCCCAATCACACCATTTTCATGATAATCGTTGATCTAAAATATTTTTCTGCTGAAAGAAGGCATTGGGAATATATTGAAAAGAAGGCTGAGATGGCAGACAAAATACTCACTGGAACTCAAAGCTTCCAATACAAACACACACAAATAGTTGACCAAAAATGTTTAAAGACACATTGTGAACCAGGACCAGAGAGCAAACATACATCAGAAAATAGGGTTAAAAATCAGAAGGAATTTAATTTAGGTTATTGCCCTTGGTGCTAGTGTCTTACATTCAGATGAGAGAAGGGGCTGACCACCCAA
>PVJI01033835.1:0-10935 GCA_004026765.1 Micronycteris hirsuta
GGCGAGCCAGGAAAGACTAGTTCCACTTTGGGCTGCAAAAAGAGGATAAAATGGGAGAATACTTTTTAAAAATAGGCTATCCCTTTCTTTACCTTTTGGTTTGACTTGATTATACTTTTTCAGGGTTTTTTTTCTCTTACTGGTCTTATTTCTTCTTATGTCATAAATGGGGTTGGTGGGTCTTGTTTCAGCCTTCAGGACCCGTAACTCAAATAACTGTTTATTTCAGTAATTAGTTATCATTCCAAACGCCAATAGTTTGTCATTCCAAATGCCAATATTAAAACAGGAGCTGATAGTGTGGGTCTGTTCAACACTATCACCATTTTCCTTTCAGGAAATATGTGAATTTCTAGAGGAGCTGCTAACCATTGTTCTTGTTTACATAAGATAAATAAATTATAAAATTGGGTGTATTCTACCTAATATGAGAAATCCACCTGAGATTAACCTTTGAAAACTGTAAAATTAACTATGAAAACATTGTCAAGGGACAGTTGATTACACCTTTCATGAGACTTGCTATCTCAAGAGGAAAGGGCTGGAGAAGAAGGATACACATTTTAAAAATTAACTGTATTCCTGGGTTGGCCACTTTCAGACCTTTCTCTAATGACTTCAGAGTGACCAAAGCATCATCTTGCTCGGAGGGCTGGTCCTGGCCTTAAACAATTCAGTCCCCTGGTGCATGAGTTGTGGTCCAGTCATTGACCTCCACGCAAGCACAGAAACCTACGTCTGTCTCAGCTGTCTCCACTTCATGTCCCTTACCTTCAGACCCCAGTTTGGACACAGCACCTGGATATGAAGGCCTTTGGGGGAATCAAATAACCTACAATGCTTGTCCTGTTGTACTGAGCTAGAATGACTTGCTCACAGTCTCTGATTGCCTCAAGCAACAATGAGCACCTTCAACGGGACCTACCTGCACCTTTCTTAAGTATTGTTCTATCTCCAGTACCTAGTATAGTCCCTGGCATATGGAAGCTGATCAGTAAAGATGTAATGAAAAGAAACACACATTCCACTCACGTGACTGTCTGCAATGTTCTCATTAAAACCCAGTGAGTTAGAACCAAAATGTTAAGTATAGAGGCAAAGCTAACACTTTGTTCTAAACAGGTGGTTTTAGAATAAGACTACTTTATAAGGTTGGAGTTACCAGCAGTATAATCCTACAGAAAACATAGAGTAACTGGCCTCCAACATGCTACATTGGTATCTGGCTACTATACACTTTCCTAAAAACAAGTAGAGTGCAAGTAGGGAGTTTCACTAGGTATGCTTTCCAACCAAGAAACTTCAGGAATACACAAGCTATTTCCCTTCTATTTTCCATAGGATGTATTTTTCGTTAGAGAGCAAAAAATAACTATTTCCAGGTTCTGAAATGATTTTGAAAATAAAATAGAGGCTGGGCTGTGCTATGAAGGGTACAAACTGTTACTGAAAGCTCACACAGCTTCATACATTCATGACAAAAGCTTATCTTGAGGATTTTTTTAGGAACTAAAAAATGTTTAGGGAAACATAATTGTGGAAGCCGCGGAACACTGCGAGTGCCAGGGGTGGTTCCATCATGCGAGCCGCAACCTGTAGAGGCCGCAAAATACTGCGAGCTCCAGGAGCAGTCCACTGTATGAACCTAAACAAGTCATCCATGGAAGCGGGGCAAAATTACCCAGGGAAACAGGGCTAGGAGAACATGCAGGAACCCAACAGAGGATAGTTGTAGAAACGGGTCAACAGAAATATTGTATGACAGAAACAAATCTATGGCAACTGTCAGGAATATATTAACTATATGATGAAGTACAGAGACCTTATGAACCCATTGGTTAATCTTGGGTCACTAGGAAACAGGTCACTAAGAAAACATAAGTCATTAAGGAAACGAGGCAAGAAAGCTGTCAAGCACCACTTGATTTAAGAGATATTATGTAAATGAGTTAATCAATAAATAACCAGCAGCTCCAGTGATTCAGGGCCACTGGCCATTCACCTGCTTTGAGTGTGGTGTCTTATTTTCTCTCCCTCACATAATAGGTAAATAAACACTATATTAGAACTACAAATGCTTACTCAAAGAGGTTCCATTTACTACAAATAGTCTTAAAAATTCTTAGCCCTATCTATATGTCCTCTTAATTAGTATTTTATTAAACTTGTTCACAATAAATGCCTTTATAGATATGTTTTTCATTTCTTGAATTAAATAAGCTGATCCTAAAGATTCATGAAAGAGGGTGTGGGTAAAAAAAAGGTTTTGTGCTAAAACTGACAAGCCTAGTGAAGGAAAGTAAAATCACAAAGTGATCTAACTATAAATTCCTAACTGAGAAAGTCATGATAGGTAGTCATACCCCAGCCCTATAACTTCTTCAGTAAAAAGCTTATCTTTGCCTTAAGCAAGCCTTGTCCATGTTTCTGTGCATTTAGGTTAACATATCTTTGAAAATGCCAGCGTGTCCTCTCTTTTAGATCATTTGGGGGCATAACTACCCTCAAAAGAGCACATAATCTTATCAACAATCCCGTAATCCCATCCCTGCCTTGCCTTCTCTCTCACCCTTATGTAAGCCTCCTTACTTCTCTCCTTAATTCCAAATATATTTAAAAAAAACTACAAAATTTCATTCTTTGGAGCATCTGAGATCATGCTTCCCAATTGGTGTCAATTTGGCTCAAATAAACTCACAAAAATTCTCTACAGGTTAGGATGTTTTTTATGTTGACAAAAGTAAGGGAAGAAAAGATGGGACTGGACAGGATAATCAATTTTGTAAATAAAAGTATTGCAGATGGAGATGGGGACCAGGCTATTTGTGGTCACTAACAAAGAATTGGACTAACCACACATATGTTGTAAAGCAAAGCAAATGGGAAATTTATTAAGGAAAGTATGCTTCCCAAGAAATGGGAGCAGGTCATCTCCAGCCAGGGAATGGCTCTCTTATATTGAATGGTTACAGGTTTTATAGGACTTGTACTTAAGCTTCTACACATGTAGTTTCCCACAATCCTCCTTGATTGCCAGCCTGGGGAGAAAACCGCAATGCTAATTATTATCAGATGTCACGAGACAATTCTTGGAAATCAGGATGCTGACTGATGATAGCTGCAGTGTCTCAGAGTTTCCTATTCTATTGCCTGGCCCTAAAGTAAATGCCCTTCTATATTTTACCTTGGAATAATTTTTAATGCTTCACTAAAAATATTGGAATTTTGCTAATTTGGATTATTTTTAAAATAATTCCACAATTTAATTTACTCTCTCTGCTTTAATACGTTTTTCTCCAATGACTAGAAATACTTGTGTATGTTTCAAAATATATACACAGATCATCTTTCAAAATCAGATGAACTGTCAATTTTATATTATTTAAATAAAATTAATTCAAATAATATATGCTTTATATTGGAAATTTTAAATTAGATATATTTTCAAACCAGTAATGCAAATGAGTTTACCACTGAGTCTGAAAATGATATGAATGAACTATACTAAAGTAGAAGAAAAAAAAGCTGGGTGTGGATAAGTGATTTTTCTCTTTGGACATGACTCCATTAACTGTATAAATGAAAAAAGTGGTTCTATAGAAAGCAATCTCACAGGGTGATCTAATCATAAATTCCTAGCTGGGCAGGTCAAAATGGGTATTCACACCTGAGACCAATAACTTCTTTACTAAGACTTATCTTTGCCTTAAGCAAGCCCTGTCCATTGTTTAAAACACCTAGGTTAACATACCTTTGAAATGATCCCTTTGAGTCCCCTTCTTCTAAAGCATGCAAGAGAACACATAATCTTAACTATTTTGTAATCTGAGCTGTGTCTTGCTTCCTCCCACCATCATGTAAACTTCCTTAAAATGCCTTCTTAATTTTAAATGCATAAAAGAAACTGCAAACTGTTGTTTTCCAAAGCATTGATCTCAGTTTGTTGAGCTCTTGCTTCCAGGTATAACCTCTATTTGACTAAAAATAAATGTTTATAAAACTTCTCTGCAGGTTTGGATGTTCTCATGTCAATATTACTTGGTGCAGTACAGCAGGATTCTGAAGAAGCCTACCCAGGACCACCTTGCAAGCCCAGGGTGAATAGACACTTCTCAGAAAAGGCCATACAGAAGGCCCACAGACACATGAAAAAAGTGCTCAATATCACTAATCACCAGAGAAATGCAAATTAAAACCTCAATGTGATATCGCCTTACACATGACAGGATGAATACCATCAAAAAATCAAGAAACGGCAAGTGTTGGCAAGCATGTGGAGACAAGGGAACTTTTTGCACTGTTGGTACGAATGCAGACTGATGCAGCCACTGTGGAAAGTTGTATAGAGTTACCTCAAAAATTAAATATGGAACTGTCTTATGACCCAGCAATCCCACTTCTGGAAATTTACCCAGTGAAACTCAAAACACTAATTTGAAAGAATATAAGCACCCCTATGTTCATTGTAGCATTATTTACAGTAGCCAAGATTTGGAAACTACTGAAGTGCCCATCAGTAGATGAGTGGATAAAAAAGCTGTGATATGTTTACACAATGGAATACAAGGCAGCAGTAAGAAAGAAGAAACTCTTATATTTTGCAACAGCATGGATGGACCTGGAGAGTACTATGCTAAGTGAATTAAGCCAGGGAGTGAAAGCCAAATACACCAGGATCTCGCATATACGTGGAATCTAAAATAATGAACACAATGAACTAACAAACAAACTAGAAACAAGTTTAGATACATAAAATAGACTGACAACTGCCATAAAGGGGGTGGGGCATGGAATAAAAGATAGTGAAGGGATTAACCAAAGAATATTTATGCATAACCCATGGACATGAACAACAATATGGGATTGACTAAGGGAGGGGAAAGGGCATGGAGAGATAGTGGTGGGAAAAGGGAGAAAAAGTGTGAATAACTATAATAGAATAAACAATAAAAATAAATCTAAAAATTCAAAGTAGCAAAATGGCTAAACAATGCCTGTTGAAAAACTCCTATAAATAAGTTTTTTATTTGTTTAATTTTTCAGTTACAGTTGACATTCAATATTTTACATTAGTTTCAGTTGTATAGCATAGTAGTTACACATTTATATAATTTACAGTTATTCTCAAATAAGTCTTGTACCCACTTGAAACCATATAGCTATTAGCAATATGATTAACTATCTTCCCTGTGCTATACTCTACATCCCTGAAAATATTTTGTTACTGCTAATTTGGAGCTCTTAATTCCTTCATCTTTTTCACCCAGCCCTCCGATCTCCCTCCAATCTGAACAAACATCAGTTTGTTCCCTATTTCTATGAGTTTGTTTCTGTTTGGTTTGTGCTTATTTTCCTCTTTAGATTCCACATATAAGTTTAATCATATGGTATTTTTCTTTTTCTCTCTGACTTATTTCACTTAGAGTAATACCCTGTAGGTCCGTCCATGTTGTCACAAATGGTTAGATATCACTCTTCTTCATGGCCAAGTAATATTCCATTGTACCACTTCTTCTTTATCCATCCTATTATGATGGGACTTAAGTTGTTACTGTGTCTTGGTTATTGTAAATAATGCTGTAATGAACACGGAGAAACATATATCTTTCCATTAGCATTATGAGTATCTCCAGGTAAATAACCAGAATTGTAATTGCTAGGTCATAAAGTAGTTCTATTTTTGATTTTTGAGAAACCTCCACACTGTTTTCTATAGTGGCTGCACCAATTTGCAATCCCACCAACACTGCACAAGGTTTCCATTTTTCTCACATCCTCGCCAACACTGTTGTTTATTTATTGGTGATAGCCAATCTGACGGGTGTGAAGCGATATCTGATTGTGGTTTTGATTTGCATTTCTTTGATGATTAGCAACTTTGAGCTTTTTTCATACATCTTTTGGCTATCTGTATGTCATCTTTGGAAAAGTGTCTATTCAGGTCCTCACCCCATTTTTTAATTGGATTGTTTGCAGGGAGCGTTAAGTTGTATGAGAGCTGTATAAATTTTGCATATTAACCCCTTAGTAGATGTATCATTGGTAAATATCTTGCCCCATTCGTACATTGTCTTTTTGGTTTTTTATGGTTTCCTTTGCTGTGCAAACACTTTTCAATTGGATGTAGTCTCATTTGTTTTTTTCTTTTGTTTCCCTTGAAGATATATGAATAAAAAATATATTATTAAGAGCTATGTCAGAGTTTACTGCCCATGTTTTTTTCTAGGACTTTTACGGTTTTGAGTCTTATATTTCAGTCTTATATCATTTCAAGTTTACTCTTGTATATGGTGTATGAAGTCTCATTTTTTGCATGTATCTGTTCAATTTTCTCAACACCGTTTAATAGACTGTCTTTATTCCATTCTGTATTCTTGCATTCTTAGTGATATATTAATTGACCAGTTAGGCGTGTGTTTATTTCTGGATTCTATATTTTATTCTATTGATCTATGTGTCTGTTTTTTTCCAGTACCATGCTGTTTTGATTATTATAGCCCTGTAGTATAGTTTGATATTAGATACAGTGAACCCTTCAACTTTCTTCATTTTTCTCAAGACAGCTATGGCCATTTGGGATCTTTGTCATTCCATATTAATTTTTGTATTATTTGTTCAAGTTCCACAAAAAAAATGCCATTGGTATGTTAATAAATATTGCATTGAATCTAAAGATTGATTTTGGTAGTATGGACATTTTTGCTATGCTAATTCTTCCAACTCATGAGCACAGTATATGCTTACATTCATTTGTATCTTCTTCATTTTTTTTACCTCATGGTTAAATTTATTATTAGGGTTTTTTTATTTTTTTCCACATCCAATTCTTTTTTAATATTTTTTATTTTTTAAATATATTTTATTGACTATGCTATTACAGTTGTCCCACTTTCCCCCTTTATTCCCTTCCATCCTGCACCCCCCCTCCATACTCCAGAATCAGGAAAATATGACAGGGCAGCTGATGGTGATTGGGAGAACTGTGTGAGGTCCCAAGGTGCCTACTTTGAAGGGGACTGAGGCATCATTGTCCTATGTACAATGTTTCTTGTATCTTGTATCTTCTTCAATAAATGTCTCTATTTTTCATATTACATGGCTGGACACCTTCTGGACAGACCTCATACTGTATTGTGTGTTCACCACCCTGAATCAAATCTCCTCCTACGTCCATTTTTATATCAGAACCTCCTCCTCTTCAACTGGGAATGCTATAGGGCAACACATATTTTTGCTAGTCAAATCTTCCCCAATTCACCTGATAGGGCCAGACTTTCTTGAAACTCATATGTCCTTTTCTCAGAAGGGTGAAATGTACTTAGAACCAAATGAATCAGATGCTGAACCAATAGAAAAGATAATAATTTTAAAGGAATCTTCACAAGAGGAAACTAATCTTGAGACTGAGCATTTGTTGCTGGACATTTCCATTAAGCTCTGGGCTCTTTCCAGTACAGATATTGGGAGGATCATGTTATCTACTCCTATCATAATAAAAATACTGACAATATTTTGTCTCTAACTAATACACACCAATATTTTAAGACTTATTGTGCCATCTGGAATTAAGCCTATTATACAAGATTACTTTAAAATGGGGCTTATAATTCTGAGTAATTCTCCTATCCTTCCAGTAAAAAACTTCATTAAAAAGGATGAAGATTTGTACCAGATCTCAGACTATAAATAAAGTAGTTATTCCTAAATATCCTTTGATCCTAAATCTACATACTCTCTTCTCAGCCATTCCTGTACACTGCCAATATTTTTTAGTAATAGATTTACATGGTTCTTTTTTCAGAATAGTTGTACAAAAAGATGAGTACAATAAGAGTCCATATCTGTATTCTTTCACCTGGAAAGATTGCCAATTGATTTGAACTGTCATGCCACAGGGGTATACAGAAAGTTCCACCTATTTCTTACAGATACGAAAAGCTGATTTAAATAATGTTGATTTTTCCAGAGATTTCATTCTAATCCAATATGTAGATGATTTACTTCTATGCTCTAGGACATTCCTAGACTCCCAAAATCACACTATTTAACTATTACAACATCTAGCTATAAAAGGGCATAAGATCTCAAAGGACAAACTTTAATTCTGATAACCCCAAGTAAAACACATTGGCTATCTTATATCTAAGGATGAGGTACTAATTAAGCTAAAAGTCTCAAAAGAATTCTATCCTTTCCCCTTCCGAGAATTAAGAAGCAGCTTAGAGAATTTATAGGGCAGGCTGTGTACTGTCACAAATGGGTTCCAAATTTTTCCTTAAAGGCTCAACCTCTATATGCTTTGTTAAAATCAGATCAACCTGACCCAGTCCAGGAATACTGAAGGAAAACAATCTGTAGAAGCCCTAAAGAAAGAATTATTTAAAGCTCCCATTTGGGGACACCCTAAATGTAAACTTTCTTCCTTTTCATACATGAAAATAAAGAAAATGTTTTCTAACTCAGAAACGTAGAGTCCTATATGATATTATAGCCACCAATTAGACTTGGTAGTTAAAAGGGCTTTCCTTCTGTGTGAGGGTCATCTCTGCTACAGCCATTGTTGTGCAAACAGAAGGAATAATTATGGGTTTTCCTTTAACCATTTACGGTCATTCTGTTGAAACTTTGCTGAACTCTCACTATACTTGGCATTGCTTGGTCAGCCAACTGGCTCTTATGAAGTTCATCTTTCTCTGCCCTATATATTACTTTAGCTCCATGTAATAGTTTTAACCCAGCAAGTTTACTACCCTTTCTACAGGAAGAATACACCCACAATTGCATTTAACCTACTAACCACCTTCTTGCTTCTAGCAATAATTTACAGAAAACTCCTATTGGTAATGCTGACTTAATTTTTTTACAAATGGATCTTATCTCAAAAACAAACAGGTACATTACTGACCTGGTTAGGTAATAACTTCTATGTTGGATGTAACTGACACTTCTTATCTACCTGAAAAAAAAGTCTTCCTAGCTAAATGAATTAATTGCTCTAATTCAAGCTTACTACTTGGGCAAAGATCAAATAGCCAATAATTACATTGACAGTTGCTATGCCTTTGTGTGGCTCATGACTTTAGATTGTTATGGAAGCAAAAAGTCTTCTTAACTTCCTCAGGAAATTCTATAAAGAGTAGAAAACAGGTTGCAAAATTTTTAGATACCATACAGCAACTGAGACAATTGGCAATTTTCAAAATTTCAGGACATTCTCAAGAAAATCAATTAGCTGATGCTGCAGTTAAAGAAGCAGCACTAACCAATCAAATTGTCCGGACCTAAGAATGTTCTTTGTTCCCTGATAAAGCAATAAAAGACTCTCTTTTACAGTTCCAAAAGACAGGTACAAAAGGAAAAATGAAAATATGACAATGAAAACGGAAAAACTTTTACCCAGACAAACAGATATGACTTGGGCCCAATGGAAAACCAACGGCACCTATAGGGTCTCAATTACATATACTTCAACATGTACATGAACCAACACATGAGGGTCCTGAGAAGATGATTTCATAGTGTAAACCTTTTCCCACTGTGGCTCTAAAGTGTATGGCAGATATTGTATCTGTACAAAACATAATCTTAAAAACCACCCCACAGATTCCAGGGACATTTTCCACACCCTTTAGGTACATCTGAAGTATGGCAATTGGATTTTATCCAAATGCCACCATATCAAGGATAAAAATATTTTGGTTGTCTCATTTGGTTTGTATGTAATATAAGCTCATTTGGCTCATATGCAATATTTGGTTATCTCTCATTGATTTGGGCATTTTTTTGTAGGAGAACAACAACCTTAGTGGTAGGTAAATTTTTACTGGAAAAAATAATTCCCAGATGAGGAATTCCATCTGAGTTACATAGTGACTATGGAACTTATTTCACTGGTCAAATAATTATTCAATTTGTAACATTTGGTCAATTCTACAGCATTTTGATTGTGCTTGTTACCCCAGTCCACTGGACTGGTGATGTACAAATAGTGAACAACACCAATAGTTTGGTGGCAGATCATGTGCTCCAGGCAAGATGGCCGCAGGAGAAAGTCTTGCAATAAGCATGCACAGGCTAATAACATCATTGGATAGGGGGAAAGTTCTCCTACCCCCTTTTGGTACCTGATTGGGGGTGGGACTAGGGGAGGTAAAAATGGTGGCAGGGGGAGGTGCTGTATCAAAAACAACTGTCAGTACAGCCTGGGAAAAAGACGATGTTGGTCAGGGGACCGACCCTCACTGGAGGGAGCAGAAGTTTGGCCTGGGTAAGCTGTCCCATGTGGGAAACTACTATAGACCCCGGGGAAAGAAAGGATGGGGTCTAGACCCAGTTCATGGATGTACTGGCTGGTGCACTTGTGTGACTTTCTGGCTATGGAGTCCACATAGAAATGGTAGCACTGGCCCCACATGCATGCTCTGGAGAGGAAGCCTGAGACTTTACTGTGGCTGGGAGAAAAGCTGAGCTGCCTGGATGACCACTCAGCATCTGCCTGTGGTTCCCAAGGGACGGTATTTAAATGGGAGAAGGAATTCTGCATGCTGCTTTTTTTTTGGAGGGGCATCTGGATGATGGTTGCTGGGGTGTTCTTAGGTTTTCCAGAGGGGATGGGCTATGAGACAAGATTCTACCATACTCCTAGATTCTGCAGCACTTGAATAAAGACCTCTTTCCTTTCTCACCAACCTCTGCCTCCAGAATTGGCTTATGGTGGTGGTGGGCAGCCGAAAAACCACTTTGGTTCTGAAAAAATAGTGCAATTAAAATTCAACTAGCTAAATTTTCAAAAGGGTTTTCAGGAACAACTATAAAGGACACATAGACAAAACCAAGGAGGGAGTGGAATTAGGGGAGAGAGGTGGGGATGGCTGGGGCAGGAAGGAGAGAAGGTGGGAAAAGGCAGATAACTGTATTTGAACAATAATTTTTTTT
>PVJI01033836.1:0-10926 GCA_004026765.1 Micronycteris hirsuta
TTCGCTTTTGTCTCTGGAATCGGAGCTTGCAAGCTGCAGGCCTGGGCGCCCGGTCGGGTACCTACTCCGTCCGCCCCCGATTAGCTCCACTGGGTGCGCGCCCAATCCAGGAGCTCAAAAGTTGGGTTTGCCTTTCAATTCAGACTCCAATTCTTCCTGCTGGGAACACCAGCCTCTGCAAATCAGTCCCCAGGTAAGCGCCGACCTCCGGACTGCTGGGGACCAAGGCTCTTCAAACAGACGCGCGCATCTGCCTTGGCAACTCACACACCCCAATCCAGCTCCCTCCCACGGAACCTGGAGCAAACCGGGAAGCTGCTGCTACTGGATCCGCAGACCTCCCGGCTCCCCGTGAGGCCCCAGTGACCCCTTCCCTCCGAAGCAGTCTCCCTACCGGCTGATCTTTCAGTTTTATGCGCAGTCCTGGTTTCCAATCTTCCCCACACTGGAATACCACTGGGTGATCGCTCTGCTCCTCAGAAAATCGCCCGATATCCCGCCAGTGGGCCGGAGGATAGCAATCACGCTTCTCCCTTCTCCGCCGCCATCTTTCTCTGAACATTTACTATTTTTGATACCTTTTTAAATTGTGTGGTTGTATATATAAGGGTGACTGCTAAAAATTTTTAATGGAGGGTGCTTGATCAAAAATTTTGGAAGATACTGACGTATATAATTCTCCTTGCCAGCAGGACTAGGCTTTGTCATAGGCCTTAGTCTTTCCCACCTGGGACACTTTGCTATAATTCTTTGAGGTTTTGTTGGGCACATGTAAATCCTCATTTCATCCTTAAAATAAACCTTCAAGGCAGACTCATTAGTTAGTCCAAGGTCACAGAGCTAATTAAAGGCAGAGGTAGGATTCAGGTCTAAGTCTATTTGATTCCAAATCAGATATTTTCTCATTTCAACTTAGATGAAATGTAATAATGAAAACTTTAAGATACCAAAATGCACAGAATTAATATGTTAACATTTTCTACCTTTGTATCTTTCATTTTAAAAGATAAGAAGTGGATATACAGCTAAAGCCTTCTTCCCAACATCTCCCTTATCAGTATCAAGATATATATATATATGCATCTGTAAATAATTTATATTGTTTTATTTAGTTAAAAATGTTCACAGTGGTACAACACTGTATATATTTTTTTGCAACTTGCTGTTTTCAGTCAACATGATACTGAGATATTTCCATTTTAATACATGTAGACTAGTTCATTTATTCTCATTGTTTTACAGTACTCAATTTTATGAATAAATATAGTTTATCTATGTTTTACTTATTATTATTAGTTTCCTGTGGCCACTATAACAAATTACCACAAACTAGGTGTCTTAAAACAACAGAAATTTATTCTTTTCAGTTCTGGAGGCTAGATATCCAAAATCAGTATTACTGGGCTGAAATCAAGATATTGGCAGGGTCATGCTCCCTCTGGAATTTCTGTGGGAAAATTTGATCCTTGTTTGTTTCAGTTTCTGGTGGCTACTAGCATCCCCCAGCTTGCGGCCACATTACTCCATCTGCCTCTGCCTTCATATCATTATCTCCTCCTCCTCTTCCTCCTTCTTCTCTCTCTCTAAGTCTCTCTCTCTTGCCCTGCCTTTCCTTCCTTCCCTCTCCTCCTGCCCTCCCTCCCCACCTTATAAGGATACATACATGTGATGGCAAGACATACATGTGATTAGAGCCCATCTGGATAATCCAGGATAATATAGAGAATCTCTCAAAATCAAGTTTTATAAACTAACCACATCTGCAAGGACTCTTTTTCAAATAAAGTAACATTTACAGAATCCAGAGATTAGGGCCTGTTATCTTTGGGAGTCATTCTTTAGCTTCCTGCACTAATGAACAGCTATTTTGCTGTTATAAAAGGCTGAAAGGGAACATATATGTCTCTGTGAATATGTGCTAGTTGCTCTAGAATAGAAACGTAGAAGTAGAATTGCTGGACTATAGGCTGTGAGTATCTAAGGATTGTTAAATTATTCTTCTCACTGGAAGTGCCAATTTATATATACATATTTTGCATATTGCTCATTTTTCTGCTGTTCAAGTTTTATTGCATTCTTGATACATTCTGGATATGAGCCCTCTGATGGTAGATACATTCTCTGTGTGGGCATCATATTTTTTGTCATATGAACATTTAGATTTTTAATCGTAAATGGACTCACCCAGTTTTTTACTTTATAGTTTATGAATTTTTCATTCTCTTTAAGAAATTATGAATGCCATTTGAATAGCCCATTGTTCCAGCACCATGCTTTAAGTTAAGTCTATACTTTTCCCAGTGATTTGTATTGACACACCTGACATATTTCATGGTCCCATGTCTATATGAATTGATTTCTAAGCTCTTTATTTTGTTAAATTTGTCTTCTTGTCTCTTCCTAAGCCACTATCACCTGTTTTAATTTTCTATATCAATTTTATAACTACTTTTTCTTGTTCTTTAAAAAGCCAGATTAGATTTTGACCACAATTATGTTGAATTTATGTATTAATTGGGGACAGAATTGTGGTCACTATGAAATAGTGATTTCCCATCCTTGAATATACTGTATTTTGTGTTATAATACTGTATAGTTTTCTTGCTATTGCAAATATTGTCTTATTACTTTAAAATTACATTTTCAAATTGGCTGTTCTGGTGTATATCGCTTTTTACATTTTTTTATACGTTTATCTTATTTTCTCTTTTGAGTTCTCAGAGCCTGTAGACTCTTTTGGATTTTATTTTGGACCACATCATGTAAACTGTAAATAATGACAGACTTGCATCTTCCCTTTTAATCCTTATAATTTTTCTATTTTATTATTACATTGCCTAGAAGCTATAATACAATATGTAAAATAAGTAGTAATAGCAGGTATCCTTATCTTTTTCCTGAATTTAAAAGATACATTTCTAATATTTCATCATTAACTGCTTTGTTTATCATAGATTTTTGATAGATGGAGATATTTTGTTCCAGATTTTCACACCTTTGTTTTTGTTTGAACATAAAGGAAATAAGTTTACTGTTTTTCATACTGTCTTTGTCCAGTTTAGATATCAGTGTTTTAGAATAGTCTCTAAAATAAGTTTCAGAATATTCACTGTGAGTTTCTTAGAGCAGTTTGTGGGTATTATCAATTCCCTGAAGGTTTTGTAGAAGTTGCTTGAAAAACCATATAGCCCTTCTTCTTTTATGCAGGTAGATTTTTTACTAATGATTCACTTTCTCTTAGGATAATGAATCATATTCCAGATTTAAATTTCTTATTGAGTTAGTTTTTAAAAATTATATATTTTCTACAAACTTTTCCATTCCAATTTATAAAAATCATCACTAATTTTAGACCTATTATAGTTATTTATGCCTTTTGTCTTTTTAAAAATCAATTCTACTAGAGTTATTTGGTTAATTTTAAAAAGAACCAGATTTCAATTTGCTAACCATCTTTTTTTTTAATTTTTTTTCTAATTCATTAATTGCTACTCTTGCTTTTTATACCTCTCTTTCTGTTTTCTCTGTTTATTTTCTAATGTCTTGAGTTGGACATTTGTTTCATTTGACTATAAGTATTTTAAAGAAATGGCCCTGGCTAGTGTGGCTCCGTGGATTGAGTAACAGACTGCAAGGCAAAGGGTCGCCAGTTCGATTCCCAGTCAGGGCACATGCCTGGGTTGCGGGCCAGGTCCCCAGTGGGTGTGCACAAGAGGCAACCACACATTGATGTTTCACTTTCTTTCTGTCTACCTTCCTCTCTCTCTAAAAATGAATAAATAAAATCTGAAAATAATTTTTTAAGAAAAGAATTGTACTTAAACCCTTGATGGTATTGCTCAGTGAATTGAGTGCCAGCCTGTGAACTAAAGGGTTGCTGGTTCCATTCCCAGTCAGGGCACATGCCTGGGTTGTGGGCTAGATCCCTGGTGGGAGGTACGCAGGAGGTGGCTACACATTGATGTTTCTCTCCCTCTCTTTCTCTTTCCCTCCCCCCCTAAAAATAAATAAAAATAAAATCTTTAAAAAAAAGAAATATACTTAAGGCTTTAATTTGCTTTCTGAGTACTGCTTTGGCTTTAGTCTGTTTACTGTTTATTTTCTTTCACGTGTAAATATTTCCTAATATTATTATCATCTCTTTTGGGGTAGTTACATATTTATTTGTTTTAAAATTTCTAAATGTGTATGAGGTTGGCTTGCTTTATTGACTATTTTAGTGTTGTTCTATTACAGTTGTCCCAATTTTTTCTCTGTTGATCTCCACTGCCAAACCACCCATTTGCACAGTCAATCCTAACACTGTTGTCCATGTTCATGGGTTGTTCATACATGTTCCTTGACTAGTCTGTTCCCTTCTTTCCACCCTTATCCCCCTTTCCCCTCCCCTCTAGTCACTGTCAGTCTATTCCTTATTTCCATGCCTCTGGTTCTGTTTTTCTCCTTTGTTTTGTTTGTTAAGTTCCTCTTATAAGTGAGATCATATGGTATTCGTCTTTTGCTGCCTGGCTCATTTCACATAGCATAATGCTCTCCAGTCTATCCATGCTGTCCCAAAAGGTTGGAGTTCCTTTTTCCTTTATGCTGCATAATATTCCATTATGTAAATGTACCACAGTTTTTGATCCACTCCTTTATTCATGGGCACTAAGACTGTTTCCAGAACTTCGCTATTGTAACTAATGCTGCTATGAACATATGGATGCATAGGTTCTTTGAATTGATGTTTCAGGATTCATAGGTTATAGTCCCAGCAGTGGAATTGCTGGGTCAAAAGGGAGTTCCACACTCTTTCCTACATGGGCTGTACCAGTGTGCATTCCCACAAACAGTATACTAGGGTTCCCTTTTCTCACTTCTTCACCAGCACTTGTTTGTTGATTTGTTAATGATGGCCATTCTGACAGTTGTGAGGTGGTATCTCATTGTGGTTTTAATTTGCATCTCTCTGATGGCTAGTGATGTTGATTATCTTTTCATGTTTCTCTGGGTCCTCTGTATGTCCTCCTTGGAGAAGTGTCTGTTCAGGTCTTTTGCCCATTTTTCAATTGGATTGTTTGTCTTCCTGGAGTGAGTCGTGTGAGTTCTTTATATATTTTGGAGATCAAACCCTTGTCCAAGGTATTATTAGCAAATATGTTTTCCCATACAGTTAGTTCCCTTTTAATTTTGCTGATGTTTTCTTTAGCTGTGCAGAAGCTTCTTAGTTTGATGTAGTCCTATTTGTTTATTCTTTCCTTTATTTCCCTTGCTCTAGGAGATATTTCATCAAAAATATTTCTGTGTGGGATATCTGGAATTTTACTGCCTGTGTTTTCTTCTAGGACTTTTATGGTGTCACAACTTACATTGAGGTCTTTTATCCATCTTGAGATTATTCTGATATATGGTGTAATTTAGTGGTTGAGTTTCATTTTGGGGGGCATACCTGTCAAGATCTCCCAACACTATTTACTGAAGAGGGTATTTTTATTCCATTTTATGCTCCTGTCCCCTTTGTTAAATATTAATTGACCATAGAGATATGGCTTTATTTCTGAGCTCTCTATTCTGTTCCATCGATCTATGTGTCTGTTCTTATGCCAGTACCAGACTGTTTTTTAACTTTTTTTTAAAGGTTTTATTTATTTATTTTCAGAGAGAGGGGAAGGGAGGGAGAAAGACAGGGAGAGAAACAGCAATGTGTGGTTGCCTCTCACATGGCCCTCACGGGGACCTGGCCCGCAACCCAGGCATGTGCCCCGACTGGGAATCGAATCGGGACCCTCTGGTTCCCAGCCCGCGCTCAATCCACTGAGCTACACCAGCCGGTACCAGACTCTTTTGATTACAGTGGCCTTGTAGTATAGTTTGATATTAGGAATTGTGATCCTTCCTACTTTGTTCTTCTTTCTCAAAATTGCTGAGGCTATTCAGGGTAGTTTTTGATTCTGTAGAAATTTTTGAAATTTATTTGTTTTAAATCTGTGAAGTATGTCATTGATATTTTAATAGAGATTGCGTTGAATTTGTAGATTGCTTTGGGTAGGATGCACATTTTAATGCTGTTAATTCTTCCAATACATGAACAGAGTATATATGCTTCCATTTATTTGTATCTTCTTTAATTTCTTTCTTCAGTGTTGTGTAGTTTTCTAAGTACAGGTCTATTACCTCTTTGATTAAGTTTATTCTCAGGAACTTTATTTTTCTTGTTGCTGTAGTAAATGGATTTTTTTCCTAGTTTCTGTTTCTATTGCATTGTTGGCATATAAAAATGCCTTCAATTTCTGAACATTGACTTTATATCCTACCATTTTTCCAAAGTTACTTATTAGGCCTGGTAGTTTTTTGCTGGAGACTATAGGGTTTTCCACATACACTATCATGTCATCTTCAAATAATGCCAGTTTTACCTCCTCCTTTCCAATTTGGATGCCTTTTATTTCTTGTCTGATCTCTGTGGCTAGGACTTCCAATACTATGTTGAATATAAGTGGTAAAAGCAGACACCCTTGTCTTATTCCTGACCTTAGGGGGAAAGCTTTTAGTTTTTGTTTGTTGAGTATGATACTGGCTGTAGATTTTCCATATATGGCCTTTATTATGTTGAGGTATGTTCCCTCTACGCTCACTTTGTTGAATGTTTTTTATCATAAATAGGTGCTGTACCTTATCAAATACTTTTTCCTCATCTATGATATGATCATATGATTTTGGTCTTTTTTTTGTTTGTGTGATATGTTTATTGATTTGTGAATATTGTACTATCCTTGCATCCCTGGGATGAATCCCACTTGATCATGGTGTATGATCTTTTTTTCTTTTGTTTCCTAAATTACTTTTTGTTGTTCAATTACAGTTGTTTGCATTTTCTGCCCCCCTACCCCCTACCCCATCCAAACCCACCTCCCTCCCTTACTTCCACCCTCCCTCTTGGTTTTGACTATGTGTCCTTTATAGCAGTTCCTGAAAACCTTATCCTCACAGTCCCCGCCTCCCGACCTCAGCTATTGTTAGATTGTTCTTAATTTCAATGTCTCTGGTTATATTTTGTTTGCTTTTTTCTTTTGTTGATTATGTTGCAGTTAAAGGTGAGATCATATGGTATTTGTCCCTCATTGAAATTGTATGAAGGTGTATCATCTTTTTGATGTATTTCTGGATGTGGTTTGCCAATACTTTGTTGAGAATTTTAGCATCTATGTTCATTAGGGATATTGGATTGTAGTTTTCTTTCTTTGTTGTATCTTTGTTTGGTTTGAGGATTAAGATGATGCTGGCCACATGAAAAGAGTTTGGGAGACTTCCCTCTTCTTGGATTTTTTGGAGTAGTCTGAGAAGTATAGGAGTTAGCTCTTCCTTAAATGTTTCATAAATTTCTCCTGTGAAGCCGCCTGGTCCAGGGCTTTTGTGTGATGGGAGTTTTTTGATTCCAGCTTCAATTGTACCAGCTGTTATCAGACTGTTTAGGCTCTGCGTCTTCTTGGTTCAATTTTGGAAGATTATATTTTTCTAGAAATTTGTCCATTCACCCAGGTTTTCACATTTCTTGGCATATAGTTGTTTGTAGTAATTTAACAATTCTTTGTATTTCTGTGGTATCAGTTGTAATCTCTCCTCTTTCATTTCTGATTGTGTTTATTTGGGTTCTCTCTCTTCTTTTCTTGATGAATCTGGTTAAGGGCTTGTCGATTTTGTTTATCTTTTCAAAGAACCAGCTCCTGGATTTATTGATCCTTTGAATTGTTCTTTTAGTCTCTATGTCATTTAATTCTGCTCTGATCTTCATTATTTCCTTCCTTCTACTCGCTCTGGGCTTTCTTTGTTGTTGTTCCTCCAATTCTTGTAGATGTAGTAGATGTAGAGTTAGGTTGTTTATTTGAAATGTTTCTATCTTTTTAGGTAGGCCTGTATTGCTATGAACTTCCTTCTCAGGAATGCCTTTGCTGTGTCCCATAGATTTTGGACTGTTGTGTGTTTGTTTTCATTTGTTTCCAGAACCTTTTTGATTTCTTCCTTGATCTCATTCTTGACCCATTCCTTGTTTAATAGACTGCTATTCAGTCTCCACGAGTTTGAATATTTTTGAATTTTGTCCTTAAGGTTGGTTTCTAGTTTCAAGCCCTTGCAGTCTGAGAAAATGGTTGATATGATCATTAATTTTTTGAGGCTTGTTTTGTGTCATATCATGTGAGATATCTTGAAAATGTTTCATGTGCATTTGAAAAGAATGTGCATTTTGCTTCTTTGGGATGAAAGGTTCCATATGTATCAGTTAAATCCATTTGATCTAATGTGTCATTCAGTTCCACAATATCCTTGTTGATATTTTGTTTGGAAGATCTATCCATTGTTGACAGTGGGGTGTTAAAATCCCCTAGTATAATTATGTTGCTGTCTATATCTTTATTGAAGTCCTCCAAGAACTTCTGTATGTATTTGGGTGCTCCTATGTTGGGTGCATATATGTTTATAATATGTATGTCTTCTTGATTCACCTAACTTCTGATAACCTATTATGATAGTAAAATTAGTAAAACCAAGAAATTAACATTGAGACAATACTGTAAACTAAAATCTTATTTGAATTTCACCTATTTTTCTACTAACGTCCTTTTCCTGTTCCAGGATCCTATTCAGGATACCACATGGCACATTTAGTTGCTTTTTCTTTTTAGTCTCCTGTAACAGTTCCTCAGTCTTCTCTTGCCTTTTGTGACCTTGATGTTTTTTAGAGTATTAACAAGTTATTTTGTAGAATTGACCCTCAGTTTGGATTTGTCTGATGCTTTATCCTTGTTGGGCTTAGGTTATACATGTTTGGCAAGAATACTACAGAAATGATGTGCCATTCTTAGTGTATCACATCAAGAGGTTCATAATTTCAATATGCCCTACTGTTGGTGATACTGACATTGATCACTTGATTAAGATGCTGTCTGCCAGATTTCTCCATTGTAAATTTACTGCCTTTCCTTTTGTAGTGAGTAAATACCTTGAGAGAGATACTTTGAGACTAAATTCTGCTTTTCTTCCACTTTTGCCCACTAATTTAGGTATTCAGCAATTGAACTTTCAGACTAGTTTTGGTTTTGCTTCTCCAAGATGGCTTATAAACTGGGCTTAAATTCATATTAATTTTGATGTTAAATTGATTGCCTTGGATCTTTCCACAGTAAGTGGGTAAAATAAATTTGCACTCCAAATTCTAAAAGGCAGAATATTGGCTTTGAGTTCTATCACATAAATTATAATAATAATTAGTAGTAGTAGTAGCAGCAGCAGTAGTACTCAGAGACTCAACAGAGAAAAGGTTCATTGCCATATCTCTTGGCCAACAGGTAGAATTTATTAATCTCTTCACTTCACTTGTAGCCTTATACAGTTCTAGCTATGTACACCAGTTTCATGTGTAGGAGTTCCAAATTGCCACCTTCCTTGGCCAGAGGCCTTGTCTCTTGTGCCTGAGTAAGCATTAAAGTCCAAGCTCTTGCCTGTTAATAGTGTTTGATTCCTACTCCCCCAAGTCCTACCCTAGTAGCTTGTATACCTTCCTCTGGCTTCCAGACACCTCTTTGCCTTGGTTCCTGGGACATTTTCTCTCCTTTTTTGCAAGCTCAGCCAGGAGTTTGAGTTTTAATTGCTGCCTTGTCTACTATTTTGCCACACACAGTCTCTCTCTTGTGCCATATGGACTCTCTAAAATTACATTGTAGAAAATACTGACTAGACACATTATTATTAGGGAATGTCACATTATTATTAATACCCGTGTTGAAGTGGATTTGGCTTTGTTCATATAGGCATAGTTAAAATCAGCTCCACTACTTAAAAATCTTAATAACTCTCAGGCTTTTCTCTTTCTATTTTTGAATCATGTCCATTCTTATAGCTTTGAGTTTTATGGGATACTAGAAAAAATTCTTGGCATTTTAGAATAAATAAATCATATAATGTTGTGCCAAAACAGATAGACTATTTTTTATGTTTCTAAAGAGTGGAAAAATGACCAAATCTTTTTCTGAGGTTTTATATATACATATATATTTATACTGTGTTTCTTTTATTTCTTTTTCCATGGTTATATTCTTGTGGGAGTAGGTAAATCATTAACAGTGAAACTAGTATTTCACCCAAAATACAGTGTTCTAATGGTCTCTTTTCTAAGTGAAGTTTCTATGAATAAAAACAAGGCAGCTATGTGCCCATCTAGTTGGGAACAGATGACCAGGTTAGTACCACCCAAGCTTTCTTTTTTCACCAGAGTCCAAATTTTGTTTGAATAATGAGGAGTAACTAAATGCTAATTTTCAGTTCCTCAGAGAGAGAATTATGATGTAAAAATTATGATGCAAAATGGGAGAATACTATGGAGTAAGAGGGGAATGATCCTTAGGCCTCTGTAAGGCAGACCCTACCTGGCTGTTTTTTATTCCAGTAGATTTTGCAATCCAAAGTACTAGGCATGGAAGGCTTGCCTCATAGTATAGTGTTTAACCATGCATGTTTATCATTAATTTATTTATTCAGTAATTATATGGTAGGTACTTTGTGCCAGGTCCCATGGTAGATGATGGAGGTAAATTCAGAGATGAATGAGCTTCCTTGGAGAATGCCAGCCTCATCTCTAAACTTCCATCGTCCACTGTGGGATGTGGGACTGGTGCTTCTGGGCTGCTCAATCTGGGTCATTATCTTCCTACACCATTTTGGAAGGGGTCTCTTCTTTCCTTTCCATCTTTCTTCTACCCCTGAAGACATGGTGCAAATTATATTTCTTTTCTTAAGAAGTTCCTGACCGCCTAGTTCACAGTGTTTCATGTCTCTTTGATCTCATAAAATTTATGGCTGGTGCCATTCAGCATATCTTTTTTTTTTAATTACTTTATTGTTGTTCAATTACAGTTATTTGCATGCTCTCCCTCCCCTCCCCCCTCCCCCCAC
>PVJI01033837.1:0-10925 GCA_004026765.1 Micronycteris hirsuta
TGCAAGCTGGAGAAGGAGTGCTCATTTATGACTAGAGGGGACAGGGAGGGTGAAATTAGGGAGGGTTTGTGTGTGAGGAAGTCCTTGTGCAGCACCTGAAGTGCATGTGGCATGGTATAAGGACAGTCCAGAATAAGGGAATTCCATTAGCAAGGACCCAGAGACAGGAAAACAGAGAGCATGCAAAGGCAACAGTCACTCTGTCTGTCTGGGCACAGACAGTATGAGAGTTCAAGGAAGACAAGATAGGTAGTTGCTATTCACTCATTCCTTGATTAAAAACATCAAATAATGCTAGCCAACATTTATTAAGTATTTATCATGTGCCAATTACCATTCTAAAAACTTTACTTGTATTAACTCATCTAATCCTCATGGGGTAGTGATGATATTATTAGCATTTCCATTTTACATATGTGGAAAGTGAGGCATCAAAAATATATAGTAACTGGCCTAAGTCACAGTTACTAGATTTGAACTGGGGAGTTTGTCTCTACCGCCATGGTCATAACCACTTGGTCTACTGCCTAAGCTGATGATCCAGACTTCTGGAGCTTTGCCTCGGTTGCTCTAGACATCCTCAGTTCAATGGGTGTCCATTTCTGCTGGGCTTTTTCTGGAAAGAAACATTAGTGGTATCCACCATGACTCTACCAGTCCTTCAAACCTATAGCCAAACCATCTTAAATTCTTGCAAATGTTCTCTACAATCTCTCTCAAATCTGTTCTTTTCTCCATTGATAATTTTTAAATCCTCATCAATGTGACTTCTTCCTAATTTATCTGCTTCTCTCTTGCTTCCTTCTAATCCCTTCTCCATTCTGACCAGAGGGATTTTTGTAAAAATCTGACTGTATAGCTATACAGCTCCCTTGCTTAAACCTCTCCATGTTTCTTTATTGTCTAGAGCAGAGTAGTGGTCTCCAAGGTGAGGGAGGTATGCAAAATGATCCATAGGGTGAGGGAATTTATTGGAATTTTTTTTAAGATACAGGTTTATTACTTACAAGTCCTGGAAATTACACAGCATGCCTAGGATTTCATGTTTATGTTTTATCTTAAAAATTGGGAATTAAGCCCTGGCTGGTGTAGCTCAGTGGATTGAGCGCGGGCTGGGAACCAAAGGGTCCAGGTTCGATTCCCAGTCAGGGCACACGCCTGGGTTGCAGACCAGGTCCCCAGTGAGGGCCATGTGAGAGGCAACCACACATTAATGTTTCTCTCCCTCTCTGTCTCCCTCCCTTCCCATCTCTCTAAAAATAAATAAATAAAATCTTTTAAAAATATTTTAAAAAATAGGGAATTAAGCATTACTGATATTGATCTTTAATATATAGATTGACAATTATACATGTAAAGAGTATATAAACAAACATAGATTAGAAGTACATGCTAAAATGTTTATACTGATAGAATGTATAGTCCAAAACTTGGAGACTACTGGTCTATAGAACAGTCAGAGCTCCTTGGCATGGCATTCAGTGCCTTCAGCATGGTGATCTCTATATCCTCACCTCTTCCCCCACATTCATTTTATTTCTACAGCTACACTGAATGACTTGTACTTCCCTCATTTTGCTCTATTCCCTTACCTCTGGGACTTTGATAATTTACGCTCCCTTCTAACTGGAATGCCCTTCCTCGAATCCTTCCTCTGGCTAACTTCCTTTTCTTTTATCTTCTTGGCTTAATCAGGTATCCTTTCATTCTTTCAACAAATATTTATTGAGTACCCACGGTGTGCTAGACACTGTTCTAGGTGCTGGGGATTTAGTAGTAAACAGAACAGACACAAAAATCCCTATCCTTCTGGAGCTTACATTCTAGTAGAAGGAGGTAGTCAAAAAACATTTTAAAATAAGTAAATTGCAGTTGATCCTTAAACAACACAGGTTAGAATGGTGCAGGTCCACTGACATAGATTTTTTTCAATAAATAAAGTGGGGCCCTAACCAGTGTGGCTCAGTAGGTTGGGCATCGTCTCACAAAGCAAAAGGTCGCTGGTTTGACTCCTAGTCAGGGCTCATACCTAGGTTGCGGGATCAGTCCCAGTTGGGGCATCATACGTGAGGCAACCAATTGATATTTTTCTCACATTGATGTTTCTGTTCCTCTCTTTCTCTCTCCCTTCCCTTCTCTAAAAATTAACTTTTTTTAAATAGTCAGCCCTTTGTTTTCCCAGGTTTCACACCTGTGGATTCAACCAACCGTGGATAAAAACAGTATTTTTGATTTGTGGTTGGGAATCGCAGATGTAGAGGGCTGGCTGCATTGTTCTACACCATTTTATTTAAGGGACTTGAGCATCCACAGATATTAGTATCCACGGGAGGTCCTAGAATCTATCCCCTATGGAGAATGAGGGACTGTAATTAAGTGTGGGGGGAGTCAAATGTTATATGTGGATTTTCAGTGCCACTAACTCCCACATTGTTCAAGTGTCAATTGTACATAGCTTGGTAGTTCTAAGCACTATGAAAAAAATAGAGCAGGATAGGAGGGACAGGAAGTGCTAATGAGGTGGGGGGGCAAGGGCTAGATTGGAAGAGGGTTGTGGCATTAAATATAGAGTGTTAAGGGTAGAGCTCATTGAGATGACACTTGAGCAAAAATATGAAGGTGAAGGAGTTAGCCAGACAGATATCTAAGGGAAGATCATCCCAGGCCTACGAGTGGATACCCTAACACAGGAGTATCCCTTTTGTATTTGAGGAACAATAAGATGAGTGTAGATTGAGTGATGTAGAGGGAGACAGAAAAATGAGGACTGAGGGGCAACATGGGCCAAGACTGTGTAGGGTATTGTAGACCATTGGAAGGATTTTGGCTTTAACTCTGAAATGGATAGCCTTCTGAAGGATTTGAGCAGAAGAGTGACATATCTAACTCAGATAACAGAATTGCTCCAATTTGTATGTTGAGAATAGACTGAAAGAGAGAGTAAAAGCAGGGAGATCCAAAAGGGGGCTACTATAATATTCCAGGTAAAAGATGGTGGTGGCTCATGCCTGATGATAGCATTACAAGTGATGAGAAGTGGTCATATTTTGAGGGTGGAGCCAATGATATTTGCTGATAGGCTGGATGTGTAAGTAAGAGGAAGAGAAAAATAAATAATGGCTCTAAAATTTACGGACTGAGCAAATTGGAATTTCCATCAACTGAGATGGGTAAGGCTCAAAGCCCACCAGAGTAGGCTTTGGTGGAGGGTACAGAGGATCAGTAGCTCCGTTGTGTTCATGTTAAGTTAGAGATACAGATTTGACATTGGAGATATAGGAAGGCAACGGAATATACAAGTATAGGATTCAGGAGAGTGGTCTGGGCTGGACATGAAAATTTCAGAATCATCAGCATAAAGATGGTCTTTAAAACCATGAGAATGGATGAGACCACCCAGGGAGCAATCATTTAAAAAGCCATGGGCACAGCTGTGGCACACACCTGAGGCATTTCCGACAGAGGGATCAGGTTCTCTCCTCTGGGCTCCCATCCCCTCCAGGACACTCCCACTCCAGGCTCCCAGGTCACAAGAATAACACAATACAGCTACTGTCAGTGTCGTTTCCTCCCCAGGCTAGGAGTTTCCAAGTAGATGGATTCATTTCTTGGGCCACAGCATGTCCCATACTTAGGGTGTGGTCCAGGCCAGGCCAGTAGAGCTACAAATTGTGTCAAATAGATGCTTCCAAATATTTTATACATCACAGGACCCATACACAAATAGTAACATTCATAACACACAATGGAACAAACCAGAAGCTACTTCTGGTTCCAAGACATCTCAGTGGATTCAAGGGATCTATATTTTGGCACATCTGTACTGTGATATAGGGATTAAGAAAACCTAGTCTAACCAATTCCTTCCCTCTCCTCCTCCCACGACCTTCAGAGAAGCTGCTGGCAGCCTGGACTGAGGTGGGGCTGCCCCTCCAGGATGTGTCTATGACTGCCTGCAATTTCTGTCGCCGTCCTGTGCACTTCGAGCTCATGAGTGAGTGGGAACGCTCCTACTTCGGGAACATGGGGCCCCAGTATGTCACCACCTATGCATGAGAAGCCAGCTGCCTCAGATCCCCACCCCATCTGCTTCATTGTGTGCCTGTAGCTGACTTCAGTCTGAAAACAAATAAAGAGCAAACTGCAGCACTTTGTAGCCCTCTGTCGGTCAGAGAATAAACTGCACTGCACCTGACTCCCTAGGACAAGTGGCAGAGCCATCAGTAAACCACAGATCACTTGTTAATCTGACCACCCATTTTACTGATAGGAAAACTGAAATCCAGAAAGGAGACGAACAAAAACCCCAGAGTAAGTTGAACAAAGACCTGAGACACATGGCAGGTTTATTTTTTTATTTATTTATTTTTTAGATTTTATTTATTATTTATTTTCAGAGAGAGGAGAAGGGAGGGAGAAAGAACAATGTATGGTTGCCTCTCACATGGCCCTCACCAGGGACCTGGCCCGCAACCCAGGCATGTGCCCCAACTGGGAATCAAACCGGGACCCTCTGGTTCCCAGCCCGCGCCCAATCCACTGAGCTACACCAGCTGGGCTGGCAGGTTTATTTGAAATGGCTCTTACCCAATGGTTTCAAGAAAAATCCAGGGATTGACTCATCACTGGTCGACCCAGAAACCTGGGCCTCAGGTAGCCCCTGAAGCCAGGAGATAGAGTCAGCTCTGACCAACTACCTGGAGGAGAGTAGTTCTTCAAATCTTTGGAGAGATTTTCCAGCAGAAGGAATGGATACCCTCTTCAATCCATTATCCTCTTTTGTTCCCACAACACCTTATAGAAGAGGACTTACCAGTCCCATTTTACAAGCTGAGAAACAATCTTGATCATAGCGAGCAACTTGCTCATGGCTATGCTCCCAACCTCACCAGTTCACAGCAAAGAAAACATCTGTATGGCACATTTGGGCGAACTAATGATAATACTTGCCTAGGAGGCAATCTTTCCTGACCCTTGTGCAATTCTTGACCCTGCCTGGCAACTCTAGAGCTGTCAGACCTATTTCTTTCCACTCTAGAAGCCATTTATGGCAGCCGTTAGACAGACCAGTGGGAAGTGCTGGTTTCCGGCTGCACAGCCCACCTGAGCCTTCTGGCCCACTGCACCCACCTCAGCAGTACAGGGAACCCCTACAGCTCAGCAGAGCCCTTTATGGTGAGCACCACTCCTCCTTCCTCTCCTCTTCCTGAGTTATATCATCAGGCTACAGGCAGTTCGCAAACCCAGTGTTGAGACAACATCTCAGGGAGCATATCCAAAGTGTTCAAATGACATGGTGCACTAAAACAAACACAGAGACTTTATTTAGGCACACATACATTTCCCAGCAAGGAAGGGAAGGGTTTTAAAATTTCCTGGAGCAACTGGTTCCTGTGTATTTCTTACAGGAAGGTGGAAAGTAGGGCGGGGGCCTGAGTAGCAGCATGAAGACACAGGAAGTGCACCAATGAGGAGACAGGCAGGAAGAAGAGGGGACTTGGAGGGAGAGAAAGGAAGGAGAAGGATCCTTGAGGAAGGTGAAGGGGGAGGAGGAGAAGGGGAAGAGGTGACAGCTCAGGAAGGTGCTAGCCTCAGATCGTGTACAGGGCTGGCCAAGCCACAATCCCTCGGCCTGGGATGGTTCAGCTGGGCCTGCCCCAGAGGAAAAAGTTGCAGCGGGAAGAGGGGTCAGTGGAAGGACCCCGGGGCCTGGAACACATGTAGAAGTGGCGGCCTAGGTTGGGTCCTGGCTTCTTCACAGTTCGCATCACACATGGCTCCCTGTGACCCCCGCAGAGGGGCATGGGCAAGGGGCCCCCCAGCACAGACTTCCAGAATGAGATATGTACCTCCCTCCCATCCTTGGACTCTGAAGCCTTGGCCTGCCCCTCTACCACTTTGGCCATCACCTTGTCTTCTGGGGTCTTTGGGGTCACAAGGGCGCCCAGGCTAGGAAGCTCCAAATTAGGAGAAGCTTGAGGATGGCTGGAGGACAGCTGGAAGTAGCTCATCAGTTTCTTTTGGCCTCTGCTGGAGCCAGCCTGACCTGCCCGAGGCCTGGCTGAGCGCATGCGGGCTTTGTTTTGGCGCATCTGTACTTGGGTTTGATTGCTGAGCTGCAGCGTTGACTGCTTGCACACGGAATCTTGTTTGAGATGGACTAGGAAGTGAAGGATCTTGAGCTGGGTGCCTGAAAACTCGGGGAGGAAGCGGGTGCAAAGAGATGGACACTGTTTTGCTGGTACAGAGGACACGCTCAAGACTGCACCCACAGGGCAATGGTCAGAGCCCATCACCTCAGGCAGCAGAAAAGAGGCCTGGAAGGTATCTATGACCAGGGTCCTATCCCCCAGCACATAGTCAATGCGGGAGCCGTAGTTCAGACGGCGGGCACCAGTGAGTGTGGACCAGCAGGTAAAGGCCCCCTCCTGCTTTGGCTGGAAGCAGCGGTAACTATCAATAAAGGCCCCTACGTGGCACCCAGACTGGCAATCCACGTTACTGAGCAAGCCATCCATCCACTTGCGTCCTGGGTCCTCTTCAAAGTTTTCCTGGGGAAGGGAAAGGGGAACAAAGAGAGAGGCAGAACTAGATGCCTGGAACTGGAAGGGACTAACTGCTTCATTTTACAGACAAGAAAACATGGTTGTTTCAAAGACTACTGCTCAAGATCCCACAGTCCAGTACTGGGATTCAATTTCCATCCTTGCTGATTTGTTGTTTGCTTAATCAAAGCCATCCTTAGAACTGCTCACGGAAAGAATGGAAATTAGAATTTTCAAAGTGGCTGCCATTAGAAAGTAGGGCTGGGGCCCAGAGTTAAGATGACTGCTGCCCTTTTATTTAAATGCTCTGGCACTATTTGGCTTATCTCGTGTCAGAGCCCTCACTGACCAGCCCTCATCCCTGAACTGACAGGCTCCAGGGATCCAGGTCTGAATACTTCTTTTGACTCAGCTCCCCAATTCATTCATCCATCCAATCCACCCACTCACTCATCCAATGCAACAAATGATCAAAGAACACCAATTATGTGCCAGATATGATGCTAGGGACAAAGTGGGAACCTGATCTCGTTCTGAGGACCAACGAGGCTTTTAGGAGGTGATCTGGGGCTGAAAAGTAAAGGCCGAGGAAGACTAACCCAGGTGGAGCATGTTACAAATTGAGAGAACAGCCTCTATGATGGGCCTGTGAGGGAAGGGGACGACACACCCAAAAACCCAAGGGGAGACCAACCTGGGGGCCAGAAAACCAGCAGGATATGACTATTTTAGTTCATGCAAGCAAAAGATGATGGTCACTTAGACTAAGGTAGTACCAAAGAAGACAGAGAAAAATGAAATTAAGAGATGATTTGGAGCTAGATTCTAGAGTACTTGCTGACCAACTGACTGTAGGAAGGGTGGCGGGGGGAAGGAGCACAATGCTAACACAATCTCCAGGCTTCCAGTTAGAGCAACCAAGGAGATCACAGTGCTATTTTGGGAGATGAGAAGACTAGAAAAGTTGGTCTGGTGGGAAGTGGACATATTCTGCTGCTTTGGACAGTGTTTGTCATGTGACCTGGTACTATTAGTTCTCTTGTCCTGGAAGAAAGGTAGGAGGTGCTCTTAGATCTAGAATAGTTCTGAACTAAGGAGGGAAGGCATAAAGGTCTATGACACTATCACAGGAAGCAGCAACAACAGTCCGAGTAAATGCCTGATGAGGAATAAGGCAGTGAGGGACTAAAGGCTCACACTTTGCAGTGTACACCCACTTCCCCAGCGCACCACCACCGTTATCTCATTTCTGCTCATTTTTTTAAGATTTTATTTATTTATGTTTTAGAGAGAGGAGAAGGGAGGGAGAAAAAGCAATGTATGGTTGCCTCTCACATGGCCCTAACTTGGGACCTGGCCTGCAACCCAGGCATGTGCCCTGACTGGGAATCGAACCGGGACTTTTGGTTCCCAGCCCGCGCTCAATCCACTGAGCTACACCAGCCGGGCTCATTTCTGCTCATTTTTTAAGCTGGGAGCCACATTTATGTCCACATGGGTCTTCCGTAAACTAATCAAGGAATCTTCCTACAGCCTCTTTTTTGAGCCAAGCTCAGTGCTGAGCTGAATGGTACCAGCATAAGTTACTAATCCGCCCCGCCTCCCCAACTCATAAGGCAAGACAAGAAAGCCTTATAGATTGTGGGGCAGGAGTTCTCAAACTTGACTATACAATAAAATCAGCCTGGGAGCTTTTAAAACATATTGCTACTGGCCCCCACACCCAACAGTTTCTGATTTAATTGGTCAAGGTATTGACATTTTTTTGCAAAAGCTCCTTGTTCTAATTTGCTGTCAGGTGTTGAGAATCATTGGCCTAGAGGGACTCAGAAATAAGAGGTTCATACAAGAAAAAAGACAGAAGCGAGGTGATGCCCACCAATTCAGGGTATAGTGAGAAAAGCCAAAATCAGAGTAGCTTTTCAGTGGGCAGACAGAAGATGCCCTGGCTATGGTGGACAGTGTATAAAGATACTGAAGATAAAAAAAAAAAAAAAAAACAGATATTGGGCACACAGCAGAAAGAGCCTTGAGAGCCAGGCCTAGATGTTTTCTCTTGCATCACAGAGGTAACAGGGAGGTACTGAAGGTTCATGAGCAGGAGACAGTATATTAGGAAAATGATCAAGGTAATGTGATGTTCAAGGCTCTCGGAATCTGGCTCCCAAAGGAGCCCCATCTCCTCCCACGCATCTCTCTTCCCACGTCACCCCCTAACAGGAATGGGACTTGCAGTTCCCTAAGCACACCAGGAAAATTCTCAATGTGCACCCTTTCCTCATGCTACAATCCTTTGCTCTCCTCACCCCAAAGCTCTATTTCACTCATTTTTTAAGGTTCAGACATTTTCAGATACCTCCCCTGATATCCAGGCTGGCCGAGGAATCCCATTCTGAGCTCCCTAGTTGCCTGGACTGCCATCTCTGCCTCAGCTTTGAAGACACCATTCTATAATTGGCTGGTCATGTGTCCATAGCCTACCACCATGCTGAGAGCTCTGAGGGGCCAAGAGTGCAAACTGCGTGGTAAATGGGTCTCCAGCAGGTGACTCAGGGCTATGCTAAGGGTAGGGTCAGTAATGTCTTTTGAGTGAATAAACAATCCTCTGTGCTTTGAGAATAATATTTCAAACTAAGTTCTGCTTTTCCATGGGAAGCTGTGCCTGGCCCAAAAAAAACCAGCATTAGCTGGCTGGCTGAACAGAACCATGGTCAGGAGGGAGGTCAGGGCCCTGGAGGGAGCCTTACCATGTTGACTGCATCCCAGTGGTCGATGGGGCGGTGGGCTGTGTTCAGGTCACCCAGAATGATCACATGGCTGGAAAACACAATGGTGGGATTGTTGAGTGGACATTCAAGAGGGAAGCAGGAGTCTTGGCCCATCTACTTTCTCCTAGGCTCAAGCGCTCAGGCCACCTCCCAAATTAAGGCCAAGGTGAGAGCCAGCAGCAACTCATAACCACCTACTTCTTCAATGTGATCGTAACCCTGCTGTCTTTTACTCCTGAGCAACCTGATTCTGATCTCCAAAGGTGACACTGTTCCATTTGACATGATTCTCTGACTGATCTCTACCTAACGGTATTTCTCTGGTCCTTCGAAGGTGAACTCAGGTACCCCATCTTCTAGGGAGTACCCCTTGATTCCTCTAACCCACCCTCACTCTCCTGTCCCTCCCTGGGATAACACTTACTATTTGCTCCCAGGAACTTTATATTCCTCATCCCATTTCATCCTTAAAACTATTCTGTGAGGTAGGGATTCATCCACTCATCTGACTAAAGAGAAAACAGAGGCAGGACTAGCCTTGGGGCTCACAGTGAGTAAGAAGAGGAGGCAGGACTGGCACTCAGGGGTATCTGCGTGCACGCCCGTACTTGTGTCACCTCACCCGCTCCTCACAGCTCTACAGAGCGGAGCCTATTCCGGTCAGCTTGCTGGTATCTGTAACCAGGCCGTGAAAAACCTCAAAGATCCCATATCCCTTCCAATGGAGCTTGACATAGGGCTGGGCACACAAGACAAACTCAAGAATCCTTGCTGCCCAGGTTTGCAGTACCTGCCAGCCGCCAAGAGGGCTTCTGCTCGGATCTGCAGCAAGCGATAGAAGCGCATCTTAAAGGCCAGCCGCTCAGGCTTCCCAGGATCGGCGTGGGGGCAGTACACGTTGATTAGAGTCAAGATCTTCTCCTTTCCTTCCCATGTACTGAGGAGAAGAGACCCCCCCCAAAGAAAAAAGTCATTTTCAAGCCTCTCCTTCCCATATAATGTGGCTTCCACTTAATGGTTGTATGTGAAATGGGCGCCAAGGGGACAGAAAGACATGAATGAGCTGGCATGCACAGGACGTGGGGACTGACTATGGATGCAGCAAGGAGAGAGGCACCTAGGATGACACCCAGGTAAACCAGGTAGTGGTGCTGCCATTAACAAAGACAGGACACACAGAGAGCCAGCATCTTGGGGCAATGAGTTCAGCCTAGGCTAAGTTGCCTTTGGCTGTGGTAACAGGAGAACTGGACCTCCTGGCCTCCACTATAGAGAAGGAGAACTCAAGGCTCGGAGGGGACATGATTTGCCCAGAGTCACGTAGTAAATAACCCAACTAGGACTAGAGTCCAGGAAAGGCAAGTTTGGAAAGTTATAAAGCCTAGCCTCAGAATCACTAGACTAAAAGAGTAGAATCAGCAGTGCTCAGTAACAGGGGGAGATGGGCTATTACCAGATCTTGTGCTGTGTGAGGAGGGCCCGGCCCTCATTATCCAGAGCCCGAAGCTCCTCTTGGGTGAACTCATCCATGTTTCCATAGCAACCCACATCTCCATTCTGAGTGGCAAGTAGGCCACTCAGGCCTTCTTCAGCAGCCACTGGCGTAGCACTG
>PVJI01033838.1:0-10925 GCA_004026765.1 Micronycteris hirsuta
GCTTCATCCTACCTTTATTCCTTTTAGTGTATACTTTATTTCAGATATTGTGTTCTTTATTTCTGACTAGTTCTTTTCTTTGGTTTCTCCATCCTTTTTCATGCTTGCTATCTCTTTGTTGACATTCTCACTGAGTTTGTTGAGCATTCTTTTAAGCATTGTTTTGAACTCTGTATCTGGTAAATTCACTCTATATCTAAGTGAAATAGAAGCAATAAATTTGTTCTAGAAATCTCTAGACCAATCTCCTTTTCTAGAGATTTCTCCTGTTCTTTCATCTGGGGCATGTTTCTTTGTCTCTCCACTTTGGCTACCTCTTTGTGTTTCTTTCTGTGTATTAGTTAGATCTGCTATGACTCCTAATCTTGGTAGGTGGCCTTATGTAGTAGGTATCCTGTGGGACCCAGTGGCAGTCTCTTGATCACATGATCTGGGTTGTCCAGGAATATCACTTGTGTGGGTTATGTGGGACCTCCTGTTGTAATTGAGTCTTCATGGCTATTGGCTCATTCACGCATAGGATCAGCCCCAACCACAATGTATGAGTTGCTGTGCAGGTGCTGACCACACAAAGCAGAATTCACCTCAGCAGGATGTTTCCTGCTGAGATTTCCCCTTGGATATGCTGCTTGTGAAGCTAATTATGTCCTGCTCTTATGTTGTCTAAGGCTGGCCACTAGATATGTTGATTCTGGGGCCTTTTGGGAAGGATTCTGGTGCTGACCAATGTCAGATGCTGCCTGTGACTTGCCCTGAGCAACCTGTTTGGGGCTACAGAGAGATCCACAGTTTGTGGCTGTCTCTGCTGGGTCTGGGTGTGCATGGGAAGGACCAAGTTTTTCACCAAGTCTGGCTTTTACCAGCACTGGACCCACCATCAGTTTAGCAAAAGTCCCAAGGCACCCCAAGATCCATCTCCACCTTCCAGCTGCCTGATAGGCTCAGTCACTGAAAGAGTCTCTGTCAGTACTCAATTTACATGAAGCAGGTTTACAGTGAGTCACCAGGTAGGGGTGAGTGATATTTATTGGGCTGATGCAGGTTCAAACTCAATGCCAGTGCTGGGTCTGAGGCCACTCAACAAGTGTCCCAGGGTATACCAACTCTAGCTGCCACCCACTGGGTGCCTTTAGATGTTTGTAGTGGGGTAGGGTCTCAGGGAGCCAGCACAGTGAGGACAGTAGAGTTTATTAAGCCCAAAGACACCAAGATTTGGCCACATGAAGGGAGGGTTCTGCACCAGTTGGGTGTGCTAAGGAAAAATGGCCCCTGTCCTAGAGCCACACAACTCAGTCTATTCAAGATCCTTCCAGGAGCCCTAGCTCAATACGGCAGAGCTACAAGGAGTCAGAAGGGTGGAGACAGTGGATCTCCCATGATGGTAAGGTGCCAGTCAGGCTTGAGGGAAGATGGGGCATGTGGCCCTCACCCCAGAGCCATACAACTCAGCCTATGCTCAATTCTGCCCAGACTTTATCAGGGAGGGGCCACAAAGAATCAAGCACCTGGAGCCCAAAGTGTGGTGCTAGACTCTCCTGTGAGGTGGATGTGCCAGTCAAGTCCACAGGAAAGTGGGGGGAGTGGCCCTCACCACAAAGCCACACCACTCAGTCACTGATACCCTCTGAGTCTGCCTAGGCCTCTATACCTTGCCAATATAGCTACCTCCTCAGCAGGCTATGGGTTCCACAGAGTGGGGTGATAGGGGAGTCCAGAGGGTGGGGCTATTGCATATCCCTAGACCAATACCATAAGGAGGGGAATGCTCCACCAAAGAAAGATGGTGTCTGTGGTGAGAAAGAGTGACTCAGCACAGGGGTCTCAGTGGCGATCCCCTTTGCTCTCTCCCCAGAACCATAAACCCCAGTCTCTCCTCACACGACTCCAATCTGTCTTGCCTTCCTGATGCCGAAGCCCAGGGTGAGGGGCTTGTGTGTTGGCTCTTTAGGAAGGTGCCTGTGTCTCTAGCAGATACCTGTCTCTCTCTGGCAAACAGAATCATCACCAATCTTCACAGCCAGATATTATGTGGGCATCTCTTCACAGCTCTGGTGCTCTGGGCAGGGGAGCCTAGCATGGCTCCTATGGGGGAACCCCTGCAGCTGAGATATTCTCCTGGAGTATCAGCCACTGCCCATGGGAGCGGGGCCAGCTCTTTTCCCTACTCCGCCCTTCCTACTACTTTCAATGTGCCTTCTTTTGTAAATCCTTGGTTATAAAACTTCTGATCAGCTAGTCTTCAGTTGGTTATTCAAGATGATTGTTTTATATTTTATTTGTAATTCCAGTTTGGTTCTTGGAGGAGGTGAGTGTTATATGCATCTAGTCTGCTGCCATCTTGGATCCTCTCAAAAGATTTTTAATTAAATGTTTAATTTTGTTACCATTCCATCTTTGTCTTTATATTTAGTTTTACCTTCATTGTGGTAAAATATACATAACAAAAATTTTACCATTTTAAAGTGTATAATTCAGTGACATTAAGTGGATTCACAGTATTGTACAACTGTCACCACTATCCATTTCTAAAACTTTTCCATCACCCCAAATTGAAATTCTGTATTCATTAAATGGTAACTCCCTATCCTCCCCTCCCTATAGCTCCTGGTAACCTTGATTCTCCTACTTTCTATGTTTATGAATTTGTTTACCCTAGGTATATCACATAAGTAGAATATTTCACCTTTTGTGTCACTTATTATACTGCTTTCAAGATTTATCCACATTGTAGCATATATCAGAATTTCATTCCTTTTTAAGGCTGGATAAAATCCAATTGAATGTATTTGTATCACATTTTGTTTATCCATACATCTGTTGATGATCAGATGTTTCTACCTTTTGGTTACTGTAAATACTGCTGTACGAATATACAAGGTTCTGTTTGAGTTCCTACTTTCATTTTTACGGTTTTATTCCCGGATGTATAATTACTGGATCATATGATACTTCTATGTTTCATGTTTTGAGAAATGATCAAATTTTTTCACAGTAACTTCACCATTTCACATTCCCATCAGTTATGCACAAGACTCCCATTTCTCCACATCCTCAGCAACACTAGTAATTTTTTGTATTTTTTAAATAACAGCCACATAAGTGGGTGTGAAGTGCTTAGATTTTGTTTGCTTCAACATTTTAAACAACATGTAGTTTAAAATGTCTAATACTTTCTTATAGGAAACATCAGTCTTATATCCCCTCTCAGTTCCTCTGAGGCAATCATTTTTATTTCTTTTCCCTGTACTTATTACTAGTTAAATTACTACTACTTTATTGATTTGGATATTTAGAGTATGCTGGCTATTTCCCACATGGTATAATATTGATTTTTCCCAATCGATGTCTCGACTTGATTGCTATCAATTTCAACTGGTCTACCCAACCATGGAGCATTGTCCAACTAGAAATCTCTAGCATGGAATTTTGTAAACTACTTTTGATACATTTGATCAGTCACAGCACCTTTTCCATACACTGCACAAATCTTTTATTTTTTATTTTTTGCATTTCAGTTGCATTTTTACCTATCTTAAAATAATGAACCATAATATGCCAAAAGTGTTGTGTATTTTCTTCCCTCTTCAATATTAAAATGGCTACACAAAAATTTACCAATTTTGATAAGTTTTTCTTAAATGCACACTGACATGACAGCTGTCACAATACAATCTAACAAAATCGTTTTGAATGAAGATAAAAATAACTAAGCACTACCAAAGCCATCTTATGGAAAAAAACAAATGAACTTTTATTGGCCAACCAATAGTATTATAAAGCTGGGTAGCACAAGATAGTAAGATGAAGAGGGCTGCAGTGTGCATACATTCTCTTAATCTCATGATTTTCTTTTTTTTAAAGTATATTGTATTGATTATGCTACTACAGTTTTCCCAATTTTTCAGCCTTTATCCCCCCTCTGCCCTGCACCCCTAACCCTCCAGCATTCCCCCCACAGTTCATGTCCATGGGTTGTAAATATAAGTCCTTTGCCTTTATCATTCTTAATCTCTCATCATCTGTTTTAGCCTACCAATTATGCTTCTTATTGCCTAGACCTTTTCCCCCATTCTTCCCTTCCCCCTCCCCACTGATAATCCTCCATGTGATGTCTATTTCTCTGATTCTGTTCCTGTTCTAGTTGTTTGCTTAGTTTTTCTTTTTGTTTTTTTTAGGTTGAGTTGTTGATAGTTTCCAGTTTGTTGTCATTTTAGTGTCCATAGCTTTTTATGTTCTTCTATCCTTAGATAAATCCCTTTAACATTTCATATAATAAGGGCTTGGAGATGACGAACTCCTTTAACTTGATCTTATCAGGGAAGCACTTTATCTGCCCTTCCATTCTAAATGAGAGCTTTACTAGATAGAATAACCTTAGATGTAGGTCCTTCTTCTTCTCCTTCTGGCTCCCCTATGATTCTGATGTTATAGCGTTTAAAGTTGTCCTAGAGTTTCCTGAGCCTCTCCTCATTATTTTTTTTTTTTTTTTTTGAATTCTTGTTTTGTCATTCTGTTCTGATTGGATATTTATTTCTTCCTTTTGTTCGAAATCTTTGATTTGAGTCCCGGTGTCCTTCCCTTCACTGTTGGTTCCCTGTATATTTTGTTTTATTTTACTTTGGGTAGCCTTCATTTGTTCTTTCATTTTGCGACTGAGCTCAATCAGTTCTGTGAGCATCCTGATTACCTATGTTTTGAACTCTATATCAGAGAGGCTGGCTATCACCTCATTGCTTAGCTTTTTTTCTGGAGTTTTGATCTGTTCTTTCATTTGGGCCATATTTATTTGCCTCAGTGCACCTGTTATGTTGTAAGGGGGCAAAGCAACCCTTTTTGCTGCCTTGTGGTGCTGTCTGTGGGGCGGGGTCAGAGAGGGAATAATATGGCTCACTTGCTCTGCTCTAGCCCCACTTTCCAACGAACTCTCTCATTTGAGACTGAGAGTTTCTCCCACCATGGAAACCCCCACAGTAGTTTACCGCAAGCTTTGAGTCTTTAGTTTCCTGTTCAGCCAGCCCTGCCTTGCCCACATAGTCTGTTACCTTGCTGAGTGTCCTCTCCACTTGGCTGCCCATCTCCGCCCCTCCTACCGGTCTGGGTGAATGTTTCTTTAACTCTTTGGTTGTCAGAGTTCCCTTCAGTTTGATTTTCTGACAGTTCTGGTTGTTTGCCATTTTTAGATTGGTTGTTATCCTTTGTTGTGCGAGGAAGCAAAGCATTTCTACCTACACCTCCATCTTGGCTGGTACTCTCAATCTCATGATTTTCTACAAAGTTCCCCCAACTGCAACTCTGCATGGGATCCCTAAGCCAGAAAACTGTTTTACTTTCTCCTGAGAATATGCCTCCAATGAAGGAAGAGAGATACTTTAATTTCTCATGGTTGGAAGGGATCTGGTAATTTGACCATTCCTTACAATTTTAATGAATCATCCTCACCTCAGTCTCTCTTTTAAACCTCAGTTACAGAAGAAAATGACACTGCCAATTCTTGAGGCATTGAGGATTTTTAGTGCAAAACAAGTTGTTTCTTGGCTTTCCTGTTTCTGGCAAAGTAATTTAATTGTGGGAAATTTGCTAAGTCTTTGACAATTCATCCATCATCTTTCAAGTTTCCAAAATTTTGTTGTTGTTTCTTGTCTTATCTTGAAGGCCTTAAAAATTCACTGTCATTTTAGGCTTGCTGGATCGCGGGGCCGCTCTGTCTTCAAGATGAAGTGTGTCTTCTCGCTGCTGGAAAAGAGTTGGCGTGGCACACCAATTCAGTTTGCCTGGCAAAAATCATCAGGAAACTACCTTGCAGTAACAGGAGCTGATCATAGTGTGAAAATCTTTGATCGCCATGGTCAAAAAAGACATAAAATTAACTTCTCTAGGAAAACACAGTAAGAGAATCACATGTGGATGCTGGAATGCAGAAAATCTGCTTGCTTTAGGTGGCGAAGATAAAATAATTACAGTCAGTAACCATGAAGGGGACACAATAAGACAGTCACCAGAGAGATTCGAGCCTAGCGACAGGCAGTTTTCCATGAGGAAGACTGATGAACAAACCAATGCTGCTGAAAACATAATAAGTGTGGTGCTTGGCAAGAAAACTTTGTTTCTTTTTAATCTCAATGACCCAGATAGTTCCACTGATCTGGAATTTGAAAAGCACTATGGCGACATTGTCTGCTATAGCTGGTATGGTAATGGCTACATCATGATTGGTTTTTCACATGGAACTTTTGTGGTAATTTCCACTTATATTCGAGAGATTGACCAAGAGGTATTTCAAGCTCTTGATCATAAAGATAGTCTAACTAGTACTGCAGTATCACAGACCCTTAACAAAGCTGCTACATGTGGTGATAACTGGGTTGGATACCTTGTCCTGGACAGATGACGGCCAGCTGCTAGCATTGTCTACCCAGAGGGGCTCACTCCATGTTTTCCTGACCAAGATTCCCATACTTGGCGACGCCTGCAGCACGAGGGTTGCATATCTCACCTCCCTGCTCGAAGTCACCGTAGCCAACCCTGTTAAAGGAGTATAAAAATGGTGTTGTTTTCATTTTATTAATAAAATCAAAATAGTTTTAAAAAATTCACTGTCATTTTAATTGGATTTGAGGTGAACAAAATTTGATACATGTGTTTAATTACCTTCTATACATGGGAGTTCCATTAAATTTCTAAGAAGCAAAACTTGACATAACGAATTCTAAATTTAATCAATGTGTTTACCCTTCATCTCAAAAATACAAGGGCTTTAGAAACCTTGAATACTGATTGCCCCAAATTCCTTCCTAATGCCTATTTCACCTTTTTCCTATTACACTCCACCCTCAAATTAGCTGTCATTACTCCTGTTATTCTTGTTTATGCGAGTGCTTATTTAGATATACCCAGATGTTTACAAATTTCTTGGTTCACCATTTCTTCTTATATCTGACTCCTTCTGGTTTCAGTGTTCTTCCTACTGAAGTATATCTTTATCTAAGAAACTCTGGGTGCCCTGCTCAGAATCTCTTCCCTGGGCTGCTGAATGGATCTTATAGCTGCCTGAGTGTTGGCAGCTAGTAGCTCACATCCCACTCCTGAGGATTTCTGTCAAGCCAACAGTTCCAGGAAATGCCTAGAAGTTTACACCCTTCCACCAGGGTTAGCTCACTGCCTATGACTGACTGCTCTGGGAGCACCGATCCTCCAGATTTGTGGTGCCACTCATCCTCCAGAACTCCCTGTGGGATCAGAATGAAGCTAAACTTGAGCTAAACTCTCATCTTTACCAGCTTCCTTTCCTGTCCTACTCTGCTTCCCTCCCTGTCCTACTCTGCTTCCTTCCCTCTCCTTTAGGTTTCTTCTGAGAGTACTCCCTCAGTAAATCAGTTGGACAGGAATCTAGGACTTCAGTCTGCTTCAAGGGCCCAATCTAAGACTGTTAACACCAGTAGTCCTACTTATCTGAGTGTAAGAATGAAATTCTGGAGTTTGCTCATTCCCCAGCTGGTTCACTAGAGATAGCTTCACTGGACATAGTCTCTGGCATATTACTGCAGTACAATTGTTAACACTTTTACAGGTGATTAATCAAGACAGGATATATGTAGAAGGGAATGCATTAACCTGTATGAGGTATCTAACATTTGAGAGTAAAGGAGAATGAATAACTTGAAATATTGTGGAATTGGGAGGCTGTTGCTAAGACCATTTATTCATAGTGGTCCCCCCTTGCTCATGGAGAATATGTTCTAAGACACCAGTGCATGTTGGGCAGTGCAGATAGTACCAAACCCTATAGCTACTATGTTTCTTCCTAGACATACATATCTATGATAAAGTTTATTTATAAGTTGGGCCCAGTAAGAAATGAACAACAATTATAACAATATACTGTAATAAAAGTTACATAAAGGTGGTCTTTCTCAAAATATTTTTTTAAATTTATTTTTAAAGTACAGTTAATATACAACATTATATTAGTTTCAGGTGTACAACCCAGCAATTAGACATTTAAACTTACAAAGTGTTTATCCTAATAAATCTAGTACCCATATGACACAATATATAGTTATTACAATATTATTGACTATATACCCAATGCTGTACTTTACATCCTCTTGACTATTCTGTAACTACCAACTTGTACTTCTAAATCCCTTCACCTTTTTCAGCCAACCTCCCAATTCCCTACCATCTGGCAACCATCAAAATGTTCTCCATATCTATGATCCTGTTTCTATTCTGCTTGTTTGTTTATTCTGATTTTTAGATTCCACATATAAGTGAAATCCTCTGGCATTTGTCTTTCTATGTCTGACTTATTTCACTCAGCACAATACACTCTAGGTCCATCCACATTGTTGCAGAGGGAAAGATTTCATTCTGTTTCATGGGTAAATCATATTTCACTGTATATATACATCACTTCTTCTTTATGCATTCATCAATTGATAGAAAATTAGGTTGCTTCCATATCTTGGCTCTTGTAAATAATGCTGCAATAAACATAGGGGTATACAGTATGTGTCTTTTTGGTTTAGTGTTTTGGGTATCTTCAGATAAATACTCAGATAATTACGGGGTCCTTCTTTGTTGCTTGTTCTAGCCTTTGTTTTAAAGTTTATTTTGTCTGGTATAAGTATTGCTACCCTTGCTTTTTTTGTTTGTTTGTTCAGTTCACATGAAATATCTTTTCCCATCCCTTTACTTTCAATTTGTGTGTGTCTTTCCATCTGAAGTGAGTCTCTTGCAGACAGCACATGTTAAGGGTCTTGTTTTGTTATCCATTCAGCCACTCTGTCTTTTGATTGGAGCATTTAATCCATTTGCAGTTAAAATAATTATTGAGAAATATGTATTTGTTGCCATTTTATTATTCATATTTTTATCTTTTTTTCCTTCTTTTTCTTAAAGAAGACCCTTTAATATGTTATGTAACAGTGATTTGGTGATAATGAACTCCTTTGGCTTTTTCTTGTCTGGGAAGCTCTTTATCTGTCCTTCGATTCTAAATGATAGTTTCATTGGGTAATCTTGGTTGTAGGTCCTTGCTTTTCATCACTTTGAATATTTCTTGCCAATTCCTTGTGGCCTGTGAAGTCTCTGGTGAGAAAGCAACGGCAGTCTTATGGGAACTCTCTTGTAGGTAGCTGCTTTTCTCTTGCTGCTTTTAAGATTCTTTGTCTTTAACCTTGGGCATTTTAATTATGATGTGTCTTGGTGTGGGCCTCTTAGGGCTCATCTTGTTTGAAATTCTCTGTGCTTCCTAGACTTGTATGTCTATTTCCTTTACCAAGTTAAGGAAGTCTTCTGTCATTACGTTTTAAAATAGGTTTTTAATTTCTTGCTGTCTTTCCTTCTTACACCCCCATGATGTGAATGTTTATACATTTTAATGTCCCAGAGACTCCATTCAGTATCCTTATTTTTGTAGATTTTTTTTCTTGTTATTGTTCTGATTGGGTGTTTTCTGCTTCCTTATCTTCCAAATCACTGATTGAGTCCTCTGCTTCATCTACCTTACTGTTGAATTCTTACGTATTCTTTATTTAATTAGTGTATTTTTCATTTCTGACTGGTTCTTTTTTATGTTTTCTACCTCCATTTTTGTAACCTTTTTGTTGAAGTCTCACCATGTTCCTCTACTCTTCCCCTAAGTTCATTGAGCATCCTTATAACCAGTGTTTTGAACTCTGCATCTGGTAGATTGTTTGTCTCCATTGTGCTTAGTTCTTTTTCTGAAGTTTTTTCCTGTTCTCTCATTTGGGGCATGTTTCTTTGTCTCCTAATTTTGGCTGCTTCTCTGTGTTTTCTGTATGTATTAGGCAAAGTTGCTATGTCTCCTGGGCTTGGTAGAGTGTCCATAAGTAGTAGGTATCCTGTATGGTCCAGTGGCATAGCCTCCCCAGTCACTTGAGGTGGGCACTCCCATGTGGGCTGTGTGAACCTTCTTGTTGTAGTTGAACCTTGACTGCTGTTGGCACGTCAAAGAGAGAACTAACCCCAGGTTGACTGGCTGCAAGAGTTGGCCACCACCACCACTGAGAATCTGCTACGCAGGGACTGACATAGCAGATGGAGTACCATGGAGCAAAACTCACTCCTGCAGGAATCAGATACCATCTGAGTCCACCCCTTGAGTGTGTTGTTCACGGAGGTGGTTGAGTGGTGCTTCAGCATGGTCTGAAGCTGTTCACCAGGTGTGCTGGCTCTGGGGCCTGTGGGAGGTGCAGGCTAAGGTCAGCCACCACCTGTGCCTTGCCTAAGGCCACCTGGCATGAACTACTTGTGTGTCCTTACAGGTACCTGGGACAGAATAAAGGATAATCCAAGGCCGGCTCCTGCTAGTACCAAGCCTGGGGCCACTTAGCAAGAGGTGTGGGGTATGCAGAGGCCGGATGCTACTTGTTTGAGATTTTAGGAAAGCCAGCAGCATCAGTCAAAACAGGCCATTTGTATGGAAAAGTCACTGGAAAGTGCTTGGTGGGCCTGCAAATTGGGTGGGGTGGGGTTCCTAGGGAATCACAAGGGAAGGGCTAACGGTGTTAGCCAGGTTGACTTGGACTCAGATATGGCATCTGCCTGCCACATTCTGTGGGAGAAGGGCTCAGCAAAGGAACAATGGCCTCTGTTAACACTTCTGTCCAGGATAAAACTGCCCTTCCAGCTCTTTCTCTGATGCCAAACAATTCAGTTCCTCCCCAAATGTCCCTGGCACCTTTCGAGCTGCTGCCCCAGCACTAGAGCTCAGAGTGATTCTAAGTCCACGCGCAGGCTCTTTAAGAGGAACTGCCTTGGACCCCAACTGCCTTCCATCTCCCTCAGCCACAATCCTCATTAGTTTTCACATCCAGAAGTTATGGGGACATTTCTTCCAGGCACTGAAACCTTGGGCTGGGGGCCTGGTGTGGGGCTGGGACCCCTGGCTCCTCAGGAGG
>PVJI01033839.1:0-10924 GCA_004026765.1 Micronycteris hirsuta
TCAGTCACCTTCTCCTTCCAAAATAATATATAGTCTAATGAACTTGTCTATACTAACATATTCATAGAGTTGGACAAAGGGAATTCCTAGGTCCTATTCTCCCTCCCAGACAACAGGCGCAGGTATTGTCTAACTGCTTAGCAACCATGCTGAGGTCAAGTTCATCCCCACCTCTTTATAACACATTTCCCTATATAGATTAGAGCCTGGAAGATTTCATAGTCTTGCCTGAAGTAAAGCTTCTGTGGGTGACCCAACATCTACTAAGCAGATAAAGCCACTGAAACTTGCAAGATAGTAGTCAGCACCGAGTGCCCCAGGCTCACCTGCAGTCTTCTGTGTTGGTAGCAACAGAGGTTTCCTGAGGTTCAGTCCCTAATGTTATTGAAGCCAAGAAGCAGTGATAGCAGCAGTGAATTTCCATTGGAAGAGTCCCACGTTGTGGTGTAGTGGACAAGCTCGGTTACCTGGCACTCCTGGAAATCACATCACTAGCCTTGTACCTCATAATAAATCCCTTTCTACTTAAACAAGCTGTAGTGGAAATTATTATTTGCAACAAACATCCTAGAAGTGCAGATATTAATTTGCAGACTAGCTCAAATGATGCTACAGAGCCAACCACTTTTTTTCCTGTGTAGATTTCCTAGAGATAAAAACAACTACCGTGAAAGAGAAATTATCTCGGACAACTTATTAAAATAGTTCTACCCACATCCAATGAACTAGTCTATCTTCAAATCATTTTCTTAAAATTAAATCAATGAGTCAGAGAAATCATATATCTGTGAGTCAAATGTGTTTTGACTTTCCCTTTTCATTAAAAATTGACTTTCTAAACACCTAGATTTCCAGGTCCATGCCCATGACAATGTCCTAAAACCCGTTATCTTCTACTGATGGCATGACTTACAAAGCAAGCAACACAGAGAAAAGGAAAGAGGTGAAAGAGAACAAAAGTTGTAGGAAAAACAATTTAAAAAACTGACTTTTTCCCTTCCCAAGAGGCGGACCACAGATAGTCACAAGAGAAGAAAATAAATAAGTAGATGTGCTTTAAAATGTTACCAAGACATTTCTTTCCAGTTAAAAGCTCAGGTTGAGCCCTGGCTGGTGTGGCTCACCCAACTGCAAAGCAAAGGGCAATTGGTTCAATTCCCAGTCAGGGCACATGCCTGGGTTTCAGGCCAGGTCCCCAGTAGGGGGCACACAGGAGACAACCACACATTGATGTTTCTCTCCCTCTCTTTCTCCCTCCCTTCCCCTCTCTCTAAAAATAAGTAAATAAAATCTTTTTTAAGAAAAGCTCAGGTTATTTTTTCAGTCTCAAACATTGAAAGTGCCATATTCTTTACCATTTTCCCACTGTCATCAATAATATTTAGCATTAGACCTATGGAGCTGAATGTTCTACGTTGCTATCCAAGTTCTGGCCAGGTCAGACTGCCTCCATGTGTCTTAGTCGGTCATTGAAATGGGAGTCTTTACTTCCCTGTCTATTAAGATGAGAACTGTGTTCTAAATGTTCTCTAAGATTCTTCCCATGCTAACCTGATTACTCTCTATTACTTAAATGTAAAATTTATATATGCCAGAGCCAAAAAATATTATCAGTACTATGAACCCATTGTGTGCATCCAATGAGAGAAAACAGGCACCATGAGAATAGAAGCATTAAGTTCTCCACAGGATTTATAAATAATAATAGTAATAGTAATAGTAATAGTAAATTATAATCTAATCCTGTTCTTTACTAATGGCATATTTTCAGCTAAATGAGTTAGTTTTCTATGTGTCGAGTGATTATTCTCTATCAACACTTTAAGTGTATGATCTTATTTGTCACAATATTATGAGGCATTGTTCATTTTTCTACAGATGAAACAACTGAAGCAGAAAAAGATAACTAAGCTGACCCAGGAAATAAAATTTCTGAGATAAAGTCTGGGATTCAAACCTAGAAATCTGACTCCAGAGTCTAGTATTTAATAACAATACAATATTTTCATCTCTAGAAAACCAATCTTAATTTATTCCTGAAAGCCCTCCCACCAAGTGAAAACAAATAGATAATTAAAATTAGTTCTATTTATTTTAATGAGAAGAATTATGATATAGTCCATCCAACATAGGATAGTTGAACAATTTTGTATATAGAAGAATGCATCAATTGAACGAGAACCAGTTTACATAAGTTAATAAAAAAGCAAATTGAAAAAGTCAATTTAGTATGTATCTACATAAAATATGGAAAGAAAATATAGAATAATTGACATGTAATATCATAAAATTTTATGGCAATCACCAAATGAGAATGGTGGGTGACGACCACAGGAGAAAAAGAACAAGTTGGCATACTTTATAAGGTGCATTCTTCTTTCTGCACCATTTTGTTCTCAAAATTTTTCAGTTTGGGGGTGTGGGGATCATTTTTATCTCACATTAAAATTAAGCTTAATATTATAGCATAGAAAAACAAATTTAAGAAAAAGTAAAAGGTAAGCATGACATTCAGAAACACATAAAATGATACATGTGTAGAACAGACTAAAGAATCAACAAAGGTGCATCCTTTTCATTTTCCCTGTTTGACCACACAACACAAGGAAAACATATTAGGTCTTTCTAAATTGGTACTTTTTCAAATGCATTTCTTATGTTATTATATCATTAGAGCCTGATGCATTGAATAATGACTGAATGTGTTTTGCCTTGAAATGTTAATGATGGAGTAAAAATAACTGATAGCATATTTGTTTAGTGTGCTTTGGAATGAAAAGGTCAAATAATGACCAAATAAAAAGAGTTATCTGAAATATAGTATAGCTTTATAATAATTACCATAATGAAAACTAGTTGCCCTGAAGAGTGGTTATGTGAGAAAAATCTACATGGCTTCAGAGCTAACATATAATCTCATCTCCAAGGTTGCATCTCATTGACCTGATAGATAACTATATCGTAGAAGTACTAGTGTGCCAGCTTTATAGTATGTGATCTTGGCTTGAGTGAACTGTAGTCCCTAGAATTCTCTTTCTACTTTGTTTCTGTTTTGGATGATCTGCTGTGAATGTATTTTGCAGATGAACCTAAAGTCTCTTCTCAGTTGACTTTAAATTTATTAAAAGAGAGATTATCTTCAGTGGTCCTGACTTAATCAGATGGAAGTCCTTCAAAAACTGGCTGAGCTCTTCGCAAGCCAAGAGGCCCAACCAGAAGCATGGTCTGCAGTTGCTCCCTGTTTTCCCTTGGATCTTCCTTCCTGACTGTCTGTCTATGAATGACAAGCATGAGCCCATGGAGTCCCGGTCTGCTCACGATCCCCGCTTCCTCCCTGCCTGCCCTGTGGCCTTTGGGCTTGTTTAGCTGGCTACACTGCTAGGCAAGCCAATTCCTAATAATAATTGTCTTTTTTGTTTTCATTTTAATTTTTTATTTAATTTTTTTATTTTACTTTGGGAATAATTGTACCTACTACTTCTGCTTCTTGGTTGAACCCACACTGCTACATAGAATATAGTCATATTTGAAAATTGCAGTTGGAAAAACTGCCTTGATGGCTACGCACATTCTAGATGTTGAACAAGTTGGTTTATGGGAATGGAATATTAGGTTACTCTATTTGTTTTTTACCTCAAAGAATAAGATAAAGTAAGAAAGCTTGACTGACATTTATAATACAGATTAAATCTATTCTCCTCACTCAACCCCTACGTGAGAGAGTCACTTGTTGCCCTTGATCATGAGATGTCCTGAGGGAAGACTGAAGAATTCCATAACATGAGGGACCTGACGGTGGAAACTTGCGCAGTCACTGCCAGCGAATCACAACACGCTGGCCTTCTGGGGTACAACAAAAGTCATTATGATAGATGTATGGATTTATAGAATACATAATGTTAACTAGATTAATATTTACAAAATGGATACCAGGTTTAAAGAACTTTGGCAAATTAATTGAATTGAGTAAATATCAATAATTCAAGCACAACTGCACCATAGAAAAGTGACAAAACCAATTCTTCCACACCTGGTACAATTTCTTCTTCAGTCACAAATCCAGGCAAAAACAATCATGCAATACTGACCTAACAGATGTGGCAGGGAATTCATGGGGGGCAGAAGGTGGAATTGCATTGCCTGGACTTTACATGACAGAACAATAAATTCTATCTTGCTTACGCCACCATAATTTGAAATTTTCTGTCACACTCAGTTTAACTTAGCCTTAACTATATTCACAAATATTTACCTAATGTTTTTTTAATATTTAAGTAGTATCATAAAATATTATTCTACAGGATAATAACATATATTGGCAATCTTCTCAGTAGTTCGATTAAAACACCACATGCAGAATGTGTACACCACATTTTATTTAATCACTCCCCATTGCTAAATGTTGCTTCCAGCTTTGACTATTATAAACCAAAGCCCTAATCAGCATCCTTGGCTGTCTCTTTTTACACATCAGATAGCATTTCGCTAGCCTTTATTTCCTATTGTAATTGCTGAGTCCGAAGGTATTTGAGCTTCCGTTACTCAAAGAAATTCCCTGTTCCTTCCTAAATATATTCTTAGTTCACTCCCCAACCAGTTGTATGCCAGTTGTGTGTGGAAGCTATGTGCATGAACCAAATCTTAATTCTATAGTCCCCTGAAAAGTTCTCTTTTTACAGACTAAAAATTCCCCATATATTTTTCTTTATGTGACATAGTTTTCAGAATTCTCGTTGTTGTAGCTCGCAACAGTGTATTAATCCTTTTAATCTGTGCCAACCAAAACTGCTCAAAAGTTGTCCAACTTTTTTTTATCAAGATTCAGATAGTAAATATTTTAGGTTTTGAAGGCTAGTTCTTCCTTGTCACAACTAATCAACTCTGCCATTGTGGTACAAAGGCAGCCCTAGACAATACATAAGCAAGTGACTACATCTAAGGTCCAATATAACTTTATTGATAAAAACAGGGAGTCGGCCAGATTTGACCCACAAGCTGTAGTTTGTTATAAATTATATTCTTACTATAATTTTCCTTGATCTGAACAGTAGAACTGCTAGTGAGGGATGATATGTGCGTAGAGGAAAAGGAAATCTAATTTAGAGCCCAGCATACAGTGTGTGCACGCTAAATGTTTGTTGAATAAAAAAGGAAAATTATGTAAGAGATATATGAATAATCTAAAATCTAATAGAAAAACAGAATACATCTGAAAGAAATCATTGCAGGTAAAAAAAAATAGTACAAGAGTATCTACTCTGAGTTCTCACCATGCTGCAAGAACAGGAGTGTTATCTAAAACTGGAGTGGGAATACAGGGAAGAAAATACGTTGAGAGGAGTGTAGAAATGAAGAGAGGAAGCTGTGTGAAGAAACTCAAAATGTGGTAACAAAATATAAGGCAATAAGGTACAGAACTGAGAGGTATTCTATTTTCAAAGCACTAAAGTACAGAATTCAGAGATATTCTATCATATAATTTTGCATTTTCTGATTACAAGTCAGTTGATCATTTTCTTTCCAATTGAAAATTTCTTTGTAGTTTAGCAAAAAATTAATATTCACTCAAATAAGCTCAAGTTAAGTGACTACCATATGCCAGGCACTGAATAAGGAGCTCTCCACCATCATTTCATTGAATCAGAACCACCATATGAAGTCATTAGAGTTTTCCCCCATTGTACTGGGTTGATCAAAATGTTCATTTAATTTTTTTCTGTACAATGGCTCTAGTTGTGCTTAGTTGTCTTTAACTTAACAATTTTGTTAGATTGTATTGTGACAGCTGTCATGTCAGCGTACATTTTTTTAAAAACGTATCAAAATTGGTGAATTTTTGTGTAGCCATTTTAATATTGAAGATGGAAGAAGATATGCAACATTTTGGCACATCACGCTTTGTTATTTCAAGAAAGGTAAAAACACAACTGAAACGTAAAAAAAGGTGTGTGCAGTGTATGGACAAGGTGCTGTGACTGATCAAACATGTTAAAAGTGGTTGCAAAGTTTCTTGGTACTATTGACATTTTAGCCAAATAATTCTTTGCTGTGGGGCTGTCTTATACATTGAAAGATATTTAGCAGCACCCCTGGCCTCCACCCACTAGAAGTCAATAGCAGGAGATAGCCAACATACTCAAAATATCTAAATCAATAAAGTTATTGGTGAAAATGAAAAATGTGTTTTTTATTTTACAGAAAAAACTAAACAGACTTTTTGGCCTATCCAATATAAATCCAAAATGAGAGGTCAAACTTGGTAAAGTGACTGAACCAATGTCACAAAGCAGATGCACTACCTAGAGTAGTTCTCGCAGCTCAAAAAATGAAATCAAAGCTCTTTGGTATTTATTAATAACCCCTTCATTTTCTCTCATAATTCTGTGAGATGGCTGGTGGGTCCTTCTGCTTCCCTGATTGCTACCGGGGCCACAGCGGTCTGAGGACATGATTGAGTCAGCCCCTGCACATGCTGGAAAATTGTCCTAGCTGCCAGCTTGGACCTATCACCAAACAACCTCAGTTCGTCTCCATGTGATTCTCCATGAGGCATGAGTTTCTCCCAGTCAGGTGTCTGGGTTCCAAAAAGCAGAAAGTAAAAGGTGTCAAGAGTTCTTGCATCCTGAGCTGCAACATCTTTTCAATCACATTCTATTGGTTATAGTCAGTCAAGACTAATGCAGATTCAAGAAGGCAAATAAGCTCTGCCTCTTGATGTGAGGAGTGCCAGATGCGTACCAAGAGTGAAGAAATGATTAGTAGCCATGTTTGGAAATCACCATCACACAACAATTCATAATAATATACAAGCAAGAAATAAGCACAAGTTATTTCTTACTTAAATGACAGTCTGAAATGAAGGGTTTCTGCTCATCAGGCAGCTCTTCTCCATGCAATAATTCAGGCACGAAAGTCCTGTCCACAGTTTGCAGGCTCACAGTCATTTTCACCTAGCAAGGAGAGAGAAGGAAAACATGGAGAAGTAACCCCACTTCTTAAAAGCCTCAGAAAAAGTGATACACATGACTTCCAAAGACAATCCATAATCAATAATCACATAACGACATCCAGATATTTGTAAGGCTAGGAAATTTTTCCGTCACTGACTAGAAAATCATTTCACACATCTTTCCCTCCTCTGCCTGAAAAACCCAACTTGGCTAATAATTTTTCCAAGGTTAGTAAGAGGAAAAGCTAGGACTGGAGCCTAGATCTATAAAATTCTAGAGCAGGTTCTCTCCATTATGCCTAGAGTACAAAGGAACGCCTACTGTAAACCTTGTGGGAGGAAGACAAATGAACCAAGTATGAAATATGCTATAATAATTACTATAGGTAGAATATGTGTTAGGTACTGTGGGAAAAGAATTGACCTAGAAGAAAATGGAGAGTGGCAGAAGGTAGCATTAGACAAGTTAAAAGGAGGTAGATGGGCAGAGATGTTATACACAATGATGGAAAATCAACCACTGAAGGATTTTAATGAAGGGATGACAGGGTAAGACTTCAGAAATATTATCCTGGTCATACAATTCAACATAAAGATAGAACAACGGATTATCAATGCTACCTTAAATTCTTTTATCATATCAAAGGTTATCTTTCTAGGGAATAAGATATTTTCATGAAAAGGAATTAAATTGTCTTTACTATTGACGTCTTCAACATCATTTTTCCCATAGCCTGTCTATGCTATTCTTTCCAGTATGGAGATCATTCTTCTCAGTAGAAAAGACAAAAGAAAAGTAGAACTTGAAAAGTGCTTTTTTCTGACAAAAGAGTTTATTCTTTTTTGTTTAAACATAGCTTTAGATATCTTTTTATACATCCATCACAATTTTTAGCATTAATTCTAATTAAAAGGGCTAAGAAAGATATCACGAAGCACTTGAGACAGGCATGAAAGGTGAAGCTAATGGGCTGATAGTGAAATGAAGGGCATGTAATTATAAAATGCCATGTTATCTTTTTGGAAAGACTGGGAAATAGATTTGTTCTAGGATAAGCTTCACAGGAACATAATAAAAACGTTGCAAATATCTTTTTAGGTCATATCTAAGAGTTCCAGGAATTACGTACTTAGAAGATGGATTGTGTTATTTTAAAAATGCAAAAGCCATTGAACTAAAAAGCTTCTGCACAGTGAAAGATGCAATCATCAAAATGAAAACTCAACCTACACACTGAGAAAAAAATCATCTACCTAATAAGGCATTAATATCCAAAATATGCAAAGAACTCATACAACTCAATAGCAAAAAATGAGCAATTTGATTTAAAATGGGCATAGAAACTGAATAGACATTTTTTCAAGGAAAACATACAAATGACCAACAGGTACATGAACAGATGCTCAACATCACTAATCATCAGGCCTATGCAAAGCAAACCACCATGAGATACGACCTCTCACACCTATCAAAGTGGCTGTCATCAAAAACTAAGAGAGAGCAAGTGTCGGAAAGGGCATGAAGAAAAGGGAACACTTGCACGTTGTTGGTGGGAATGTAAATTGGGACAGCCACTCTGGGAAACAGTACTGAGGTTTTTCAAAGAATTAAAAATAGAACTACCATATGACCCAAAGATTCCACTTTGGGGTATGTATTCAAAGGGAATGACATTTCTCTCTTGAAGAGGTACCTGTAGTCCCTGTCCCTAACAGCATTACTCACAAAGCCAAGACATGGAAATGCTGGAATGCTCATTAGCAAATGACTTAATAAACAAGAATATATGTGGCTGATAAACACACACACACTGGAACTTTGCTCAGCCATAAAAAAAGAAGCCAATCTTCCCTTTTGCAACAACACGATTGAATCTTGAAGTTACTATGATGAGCGAAATAAGTAAGACAAAGAAAGACAAATACCATGTGATTTCACTTAAAGATTGACTCTAATAAAGCCCAACTCATAGAAATGTAGAGCAGAATGGTGGTTGGCAAGGACTGAGGAATGGGAGAAATGTGGAGGTGTTAATCAAAGAGTAAAAATTTCCAGTCACAAGATAACTAAGTTCTGGAGATCTTCTATACAGCATGGTGACTATAATTAACGATGCTCTCTAAAATACTTGAAAGTTAAGAGAGTAAATCTTAAATATCACCACAACAACAAACAAAGAAAGGTAATTATGTATAGAATGAAAATATAACTAATCTTTTTCTGGTGGTCATTTCACAATACATGTGTATCAAAACATCACGTTGCACATCTTAAACTTACATGTGTTATATGTCAATAATATGTTTGATAAAACTGGAAAAACTGCAGAAGCATCAAAGGCTCTGTGCAGATTCACCTTACCTAAGCTATGTTTTTAAGAAGTAACTGAAGTATGCTTTGGAAGAATAAGAGAACTAAAATCAAAGCCCTGTCTTAGTCCACTTAGAATGCTGTAACAGAATGCCACAGATTAGCTGGTTTATAAATAACAGACATTTATTTCTCACAGTTCTTGAAGCTGGGAAGTCCATGATCAAGACTCTGGAAGAATCAATACCTAGCAAGGGCCTGCGTCCTGGTTCATTACGTCCTCACCTGGTGGTGGGGACAAGGGGGCTCTCGGAGGCTGCACTTATGAGAATATGAATCCCATTTATGTGAGCTCCACCTTCATGACATAATCACCTCCCAAAGGCCCCACCTCCTAATATAATAGGGATTAGGTTTCAACAAACAAATATGGTGGGGAGGGGCATAAATAATTACTCCATAGCAGGTACGTGGATGAGTAGGAGTTTATTACCGTCACTTAGGCAGGAGATATGTATGAAGGGCTGGACTAAGCAGTGACTGAAGGGAGTAATAAGGAGAAAAGTTGGGAAAATAGAAGTCAATGCTGAGATTTCTCCTCAATGGAACTCAAAGGGTGGTCAGGCCTTTGCACAGATAGGTCACACTTGAGGATGAGAAGTTTAGGAGATAATTTTTTTAAAAATGTTTGATGACATGGTATCAATATGGAATGTTAAACAAAAGACTGCAAATTCATAAGTGGTGACCAAGAAAGTGCATAAATTTGAGGACAAGAACAGCTGGTCCTGGTGCCCTAGCTTTTGGTGCCTACAAACTTGTTTTTGACACCAACTTCTCAACCCTAATCAATAAAGTTTCTCATATATATGTAGTTTATTTGCCTGGAGTTTTAATGTGTATGTGAATGCATTTTTCTTAACTAATGTAAAAAATTCAGAAATGGAAATAACAAAATTATTGACTCAAAACTTGCCAAATTACCAGTTTAATACCCCAGAACTTTCAACACCATGCCGACTGAATTGTCTACAGCAAAGAATATATTTTCTTTCACAGTAAAAAATTTCCACCTAACAAATCTCTTTCTACTGCTGTCACTTATAGTTGCTTGTATTCTAAAGATGACTGCACAGCAGAAAAAGCACATTGTTATTGTTACTATATAAAATTAACTTTTTATATCCCCCAAATCACAAAGTCCTATAGATCAAAGCTGAAACCACTGAAGAAAAAGTGGAATTTGGACGTGATCATAAAACTAAACTCTTTACAGTTCTTACGAAATTTGAAGCTACTAAAAGTCAGGTGAAATCATCCCCTGCATATAAAAATCTATTGATTTACACTTAAATGAAAACCGAGTATTATTTGGAAAAAGGTGACTTCTAAAAGCAGATGAAAAGAAATTCACTTCATAACACAGGTCTAGAGTTCTGAAACCTCTTTTGGTCTTTTATAACACACATCCCCAGAGATCCTTTTGTGACCTAGAATTTGTAGACACACTTTATTCCTACTATCACTACCCCTTACCTTTCTTTTTTATCCTAATTTACAGCACTTGCCAAGCCGGATAGAATGAAAGTAATGTAAATAGGCAGCTATGGGCAGATTGTGTTATAAAAATAGAAACTAAGGGCTTGAAGCTCTGTCTGAATCTC
>PVJI01033840.1:0-10924 GCA_004026765.1 Micronycteris hirsuta
ACCATTAGCATAATCCCTTGGTTCCGGGGGAAGGGTCCCAGCAAGTAACAAGTCCTAGGAAGTAAGTTAATCCAATTTCTCTTAAAGGAATTCCTATTTCCAAGAGCATGATTTTTACGCAGGCCCGCACGGGAGTGTTAATTTCCACGGAGCTGAGCTCGAGACGTGGAAATTCCCAGGGGGTTACGTTTTTATCATGTGGATGAAAAGAATTCCTGTCACAATGAACCAGTTCTGTATGTGAGTCTGGACATTGCTACTACTATTAAGATACGGCATGTCCCCAAATGTCTACCATATAATACTGTCTCCACCCTGAGAATGCCTGTACCATGTCTTAGACTCCTATGCTTTTCTAGAAAATGCCTTTGTCTGTTCTAAACTATCCACACTGAGTCCTCCTCCTATGATACTCTCACACATTCGGGCCGCCGCATTTCGGCACCAAGGAGACAGCTTCGGCCCAGAATCCACGCTGGCACGAGGTCCTCAAGAGGGGTGCGTCTGAGTCCAGGTGGGGCTTTCGCCCCTGAAAGCCCAGCACTGTAGCCCAGAGAAGGCCCCGCTGGCTCGCTCCTCCACGGGCCCCATCTCTAACTGGAGCAATGCCGGAGTCTCGAGTGGGGATCGGGTATAGGGCCAAGGCCTGCCTGCTCCTGTTTCACTGACTCCTCCTCAACTTGCTCTTTGCTTTGGCCTGTGAGTCCTCCTGGGCTTCCTCCACCACCTGCCCCTCGCATCAGCCTCACTCCCTCTCCAGCACAAACTTCCCCAGCTGCCCATGGCCCCTGCCTCCTCTCCTCATGCTGATTCTGCCTCGCCCTATTCTCCCTCTGCAGGACATCGTGGTTCTCATTCCCTTCAAGGTATAGCGCTTCAGCCTCTACCTCCTAATGCCTTCCCACTTCCAGCTCTTGAAAAATATCCTCCCCTACTACCGCCCCCACGTCCAGACCCTGCACTTCCCACTGGTCCTCCCTCTCAGCTCCCCACTCCAACTCAAGCTCCGCCTCCGCCAGCAACTGCTCTTCAGAAACCACCACCTCCATCCACAATCGCAGACACCACAAGAGACCCTTCCTTGCCACCAACACTTCGCCGTATCCCATAATCTGTACCACTTGCCTGAAGCCATCCCCTTCAGGACAAACTTTTCCACTACCACCTGTCCACCCGCTGGGCCCTGTTCCCGCTCGCACTGCTCAGCCCTCCAAGGTCCTCGCTGGACCTCGGGCTCCCCATCATCTACCAGGTGGTCTTCAGCCACCACCTCCTCCTACCTGTGCAACACCAACTCCTGTAAAATCTTTCCCCGTACTCCCAGTTCTTACTCCATTCCCTAAGGCCACAGCTCCTCTCTGTGTCCCCTCCTCCTGCACTAAGTAGTCTTTAACCAACACCTTCCTGCATGCCGTCTACCTCTAGTTCTGTACAAAATTCCTCCTCTTCCACCCCACACCTGTTCCTCTGCTGACACTTTTCCGAACATCCTCCCCTGCCAGCACCAACTATATGTCCAGCGGCGACTCGTTCCTTACCACCCTCAGCTCGGGCCCAACCTCCTCACTGCCAACCAGCGCCTCCTCCTTCATGGTTTCCACCCAGTGCAGTCCCTGTTCCTTACAAAATCTTCTCCCCAAGATTCTCTACAACTGCTTGCTCTTGCACGTCAGCACCTTCCGCCCCACAGCCTCACCCCGCTGTTCCCTCTATTCTCTCCCTGCCTGTCCTCTGAATCCCCCTTCTCCACCACCTCCCCTGTAGCCCTACTCCTACTCCCACTGGGCTCTCATACCTGTGCCCCGCTGGATTTCCAGTCATCGCCCTCCACTTCATTACAGGTAACAACAGGAACCCTACTCAAAGGCCGCCGTGTCCACTGCCGCCAACACTTCATTCCCTGACTGTGCTTCAACGACCTGCCTGAGGTCCTCCAGCTCAGACACTTCAGCACTGTCTCTGCCCTCAGCCCCGCAGCATCCGATTCCTGCCAACCTTCCACAGGAACATGTAGAGTCCCAGTCATGCGGAGCTGAAGCCAGAATGGTTGTCAGTGCTCCTTATCTGCTATTGCATCTTGGTTGGAGTCCTGAGACTCTGTCACATCCAGAGCCCATTTCGAAGTAAAGGAAAAGGAAGGGGCTTGGGGAGCACCTGAGTACACGCTCATCACCTCACCACGCAACTTTTGTCCTCAGTCTGGCATCTACCTAGCAACTGGTGTTGGAAACACGGGCACTATACAGCTGGACAAGCCGGCGTACACGGAAAGGGCCGCCTCGGCACTCTGGCGATTGCCCTGAGCTGAAGCTGCCTGGGTGAGTAAACAGGTTGGTGAAGTCACAATGTGGCCTAGCAGGGGCCGTGATGGGACCAAGGGAGTCTGCAGGCCATGAGCAGGCTACTCATCGCACATCTCCACCAGTCAGTGATGGGACCATGGGCAGAATTCCACGTGCACTGGATGTGTGCATGTTGGTCAGGTTATCTGCTGAGTACCGGCGCGTGACCCTGCTACGAAAGACACAGAGACGGAGGCACTGCTGAGAACTTTATGTCTCTCTCCCCGTCACTCAGGTCCGTGGCGAAAACTCTCTGCATCTGCGTCCACAGGTGATCCCTTGGGCCGCCTTTGTTCCTGTGCCAGTAAGCCACGCAGAGTCCCTCAGCCATCAAGGGCATGGGAAGACTGTGCCCAGGCCGCCGTCCTCCCCGGCCCAATTGCATGGTCTGCCCTGTTCACTTCCTGCTCTGGACTGCCCCAAGGACTCACACCCAAATCAAGCACGCCCACACCAGCTCTCACAGACACGCGCACACTCCCCAAAGTTGTCTTGCCCACTCTGTGACCCAAGGTGTCCCCAGTCGTTGCACCGTGTCCTTTCATGACCCCGCTTCCTCGTCCTCCCCCAGCACATCAGAAGTGTGCTGAGTGGAGCCTGATGCCGTAGGTGGCATGGAGGGATTGGCTTAAGGAGCCTGGGGCTTACACAGGTACCCCAGGCTTTGGGTTGAGAGGAGGTGCAGCCTGGCAGGGTAGAACTTTGCCTGGAGGGCTGGGAGGGGTGGGGGGCAGGGTGCGGAAGGCCAACCAGGTAGGCGAGGGCCCAAAGTGCCAGAACCAGAAATGCAGAGATGGGTTAAAGTATCCTGCTTCCGTAAGCACTCCCTGAGCACCGGGCCCGCCCCTGGCCATTTGAAATATTCTCACAAACCGCGTGGCGCCCTGGGCTAACCGTGCGGCTCTACTGAGCCTGAGTTTTCGCTGCTGTTTCTCCTAGGACTTGCCTGGGTGCAACAACTCACCTGCGAACGCCTAGCACCTAGGCTTCTCAGCAACAGGTCCTCTCTCACTTCCCCGCACTGGGGCCTCCGTACCCCTGAGGTAGTGCCTCAGTGGATTTGGCCACAGGTCCTCACTTATGAGCTGAAATCAAAACAGCCCACGGAAGGACTGTCGCAGACAGCTCTGCGCCAACCCAGGGCCTCCAGCATCACCACTTCTGACCCTGGCCAGTGCAGTGTCATCTCAGCAATCTTGACTGACCCTGGGAGGCTGTGCTCTGAAAGCCAGTTGAAGAGGTTGACGCTGGTTGTGTCTAGCCTGCAGCTGGCCACTCCGCGTTCGTAGTCCCAGAACCAGTGGACACCGGTGGAACGAGTGGCTTGATAGCCTGAAGCAAGAGACCTGCTGGTGTGGTTTCCTATCACCCAGCGTACACACCCACCTCCCACCCAGAACCTTCTGCATCCCCCCTTCCCCCCACCCCACACCCGCGGCCAGGAACCCCATCTCGCCTGCAGGCTCGGGCGACATTCTTTCATGATCACATCATTCGAGAAGTAGGGGTTGGTCCGAAAGAAGAACATCAACCTGCAGCGGTACCTCGGCCCACCTAGGTCCTTCACCTGCGGAGACGTGGTGGCAGGTGTCATCTGTCAGGGAATGAAGCGTTGGCGGCAGCGGACACGGCGGCCTTTGAGTAGGGTTCTTGTTAACTGTAATGAAGTGGAGGGCGATGACTGGAAATCCAGCGGGGCACAGGTATGAGAGCCCAGTGGGAGTAGGAGTAGGGCTACAGGGGAGGTGGTGGAGAAGGGGGATTCAGAGGACAGGCAGGGAGAGAATAGAGGGAACAGCGGGGTGAGGCTGTGGGGCGGAAGGTGATGGTGTGTCAGAGGAAGCGGTTGTGGAGAATCTTCGGGAGAAGGTCCTGTGAGGAATAGGAAGTGCACTGGATGGAAACCGTGAAGGAGGCGCTGGTTGGCGGGGAGGAGGTCGGGCCCGACCTGAGGGTGTTAAGGAACCTGTTGCCGCTGGATGTATAGTTGGTGCTGGCAGGGGAGGATGTTCGGAAAAGTGTCAGCAGAGGAACAGGTGTGGGGTGGAAGTGGAGGAGTTTTGTATAGAACTGGAGGTAGACGGCATGCAGGAAGGTGTTGGTTAAAGACTACTTAGTGCAGGAGGAGGGGACACAGAGAGGAGCTGTGGCCTTAGGGAATGGCGTAAGAACTGGGAGTACGGGGAAAGATTTTACAGGAGTTGGTGTTGCACAGGTAGGAGGAGGTGGTGGCTGACGACCACCTGGCAGATGATGGGGAGCCCGAGGTCCAATGAGGACCTTGGAGGGCTGAGCAGTGCGAGCGGGAACAGGGCCCAGAGGGTGGACAGGTGGTAGTAGAACAGTTTGTCCTGAAGGGGATGGCTTCAGGCAAGTGGTACAGATTATGGGATACGGCGAAGTGTTGGTGGCAAGGAAGTGTCTCTTGTGGTGTCTGCGATTGTGGATGGAGGTGGTGGTTTCTGAAGAGCAGTTGCTGGCGGAGGCGGAGCTTGAGTTGGAGTGGGGAGCCGAGAGGGAGGCGCAGTGGGAAGTGCAGGGTCTGGACGTGGGGGCGGTAGTAGGGGAGGAGATTTTTCAAGAGCTGGAAGTGGGAAGGCTTTAGGAGGTAGAGGCTGAAGCGCTATTCCTTGAAGGGAATGAGAACCACGATGTCCTGCAGAGGGAGAATAGGGCGAGGCAGAATCAGCATGAGGAGAGGAGGCAGGGGCCATGGGCAGCTGGGGAAGAGTTTGTGCCAGAGAGGGAGTGAGGCTGATGCGAGGGGCAGGTGGTGGAGGAAGCCCAGGGGGACTCACAGGCCAAAGCGAAGGAGCAAGGTGAGGAGGAGTCAGTGAAACAGGAGCAGGCCGGGCCTGGCCCTATACCGGATCCCCACTCGAGGCTTGGTGGTCCTCCAGTTAGAGATGGGGCCCATGGAGGAACGTGCCTGCGGGGCCTTCTCTGGGCTACAGTGCTGGGCTTTCAGGGGTGAAAGCCCCACCTGGAACTCAGAGGCACTAATCTTGAGGACCTCGTGCCAGCGTGGATTCTGGGCCGCAGCTGTCTCCTTGGTCCCGCAATGCAGGGAGCACAATGTGCCGGGCTAGTGTGGGAGTAAGGTGTCTGCCGGGATGGTTTCCACTGGGATGTAGACATGTTCCAGAGAAGCCCTGGAGTCAGGCATGGAGTGGAAAGGCTCGGGGTGGACACCTCTGCCAGACGCAGACCTCTGGGGACACGCCACATCTTGATGACCACAGTGCAATCCGGAATCACAGACGGACCAAGGTCTGTACGGCACAGGTTCTTTCGGTGCAGTGCTGTGACAGAGGGCCTTGACGTTCCACATGCTCAGTCAGAGCCAGGAGTGTGTGCTGTGAAGAAGGGGAGGATCAGCTGCAGGTGGGGGCGGTAGGTGAAAGGAGCTCTGTTTGTGTTTGTGCACATGATGGGGGGAAACCAGAGCTGCCATGGACTCCCTTGTTCCGTGAGGACAAGGTATTGGCCTAGGCAAAACAGAGGTGATACGATGCCAGGCTGCTCTCCGGACCCATTCTGTTTCCTAGCCACTGCCTGCCCAAGAGCCAGCCTTCAGGCTCTTCGACCTAGATCGTTTTGTGGACCCTGTAGAGTTGTCAGCCATGATGAGGGACCAAGATAAAAACGTGCTGAAACTGCACAATGGATCAGAAGCTGAGGCCGTGCTGAGCGAGGCGGGGAGGGAGGGAGTTTGGGAAGGTCACCAGTGCCCTGACAGAGGAAAGGGCGCATGCCCTGGAATGAGGTTTCTCCCTCCTAGTCCGCTCTTCCCAGCAGGTGAATGAAGGCAGTGAGCAAGGCGAGGTCGTGCTATGGTTCCTCAGTAAGCCCTCCTTCTTCAATGACGTGATTGTGAAGGAGGAGCTCGGTACCCTCACTGATATGTGCGAGTTCCCTGCATGGGCGGCAGAAGCCTGAACGCTGGCGGCCCCCTTTTTGCCTGCCCTCCTTCCTGCGGGGTCTAGGGTGACCTATTGCCCTCCTGCTCAGTGGCACAGGTATGAGGAACAAGCCTTCAGCTGCACGCACCGCAACAGCAGCCTTACATTCTACACTGGTTCTCTAACCATAGCTTGACAGGGCCTGGCACGATTGTGGAGCTGAGGCCTCCCTGGCAATGCCAGGAAAACCCTTGGTGTGTTACCCAGCAGTCCTGGGTTTAGATGGCAGTGCACCTTTCCTCTTTCCTCTACCAGCACATCTGTAATGACCTGGGGCCCAAAGCTTTGAAGTACTTACTATGTGAGGAAGTTGGCAGCAGGAGAAGAGGAGGAGAAAGGACGGGCGAGGGACACTTGGCAGGGTATTCAGCGCAGGGTGGCATGTATCTGGGCCATTTCATTCTCTCCTGGAACCACTGAGGCTGCGAGGAATAAAGCCCAGGGCTCCAGGTCACCAGGTCCTCAGGGTAGAACGGGAAGCTTGGAACAGGCTGCCATTGCATTCCAAATGGAAGCCTGTACCGTTTCAAAGGTACACTGCAAATTGCCTGCTGTCTGGGGAAGCCTGACTTGGACTGAGGGGTGTGCATGTCCAGAGTTGCTCGGAATCCACACTGACTCGCTGACTCCACCAGCCTGAGCTCTCATTCCAGGCCACCCTCCCCACACCCTGGCCCACCTTCCACCCTTTGATCGGTGGCCTGCCCAATGTTCTTTCTACCTCCATTCCCACACATGTGTGGGAAGCATACGAGATTCCTAGACCCCCTACTGTGTCCTCTTTTGATCCTCACAGCCATCCTTGATATGCCCCTGCGTTTCCTGTGCCCCCTACCCCCCGCACCGCCATTGAACCCTGGTCGTTATGAAGAGGCACTGGAGAAAAGTGTGGGGCACTTGGTGTAGGGCATGTAAGAGGTCCGTGGTGCAGATGCGATGCTCTTACATTCCTCGAGGCTTGCACATTTGCCAAAGGCATTTCATCGGTCAGAGAAGGTCAGATCCTGTCAGTCTGTGTCAGGTGGCGGGGAATTCCCGGAAGACGAGCTGCATGAGACGAAGAGTCTACTTCACCTACGAGAGTATTTCATTGAGAGAGCCACGCAGAGAAAATGAGTTTTCCAGCAAACATTTTCATGCCACGCAGGAAGCAACTGAAGAGTGATTGGGTGGTCAGAGCTTTGGACGTGGTCATATCGATTAGCCTGGAGGAAAATGGAGAATTAAATAGACAGCACCAAGCTGTGTGAGACTGCGTGCAATTTGTGCAGCTGTTCGGCTGAGGCAGGGCAGGTTGGTGAATCTCTGCCTGGGGTTGATCTGTCCCTTGGAGGGGTGGGCCCATGCAGCTGAAGAAAGGGGTGAGTTTTGCTTTGGGAATGGATCAGGAGGCACAAAATTCTTCCTGCCAGGCAGGGGCTGGGTGGGGAGTTGAGGGGTGGGGTGTGGGCCGCAGAAGAAGAAGGCAGGGAAAGGCCTGTTCACTGGGCCCTACCCTTCTTCCTGGAAGGGTAAGGACGTTCAAGGAAAGTGCCCGGAGATCAAGGGCTTCAACTGTCCAGTGCTCAGCTGTACTGGATGACAGACCTCCAGGGGTGCTCCTTGTTGGATGGCATTAGACACCTTAAGAGAGGCAGCATGGAGGAGGGTTCGGCATTCCTCTCCAGGGCGGACCCAATGGCCCCGTCAGAGGTGGGAGTGGATGTGTTCTGCTGAGACATTCAGGCTCTGACAGTGTGTCTCGGGCAACAGGGCCCAATCAGGGACGCTGGCAAAGGGGGTCACAGGCATGTGGGAAGGCAGTGAAGAGTTGAGGCTGCGTTTGGCAAGAAGCCCCTGGTGGAAGGATAAATTGACAGGGAACCAAACAAACCCAGAGCACTGCCTCACACTTAGACACGAGAGCCCTGCCCACATCCTCACTTACTGACACAGGAGGATGCCCGCGGTTGTACGGGGCCTTCCTTGGCCCACGGTGTCCAGAATCAGTACGGCTTCCATTTCTGTGACACTTTGACTCTTCCTAACAAGGATACGGCCTCGTGCGAATGCCCCTCGTCTCCCACAGGGCTCCTGTTAGTCACACAGGGCAAGGCCAGGGGGAGGCGACTCTGCAGTGGGGCTCTCAGATCTGCATGCAACGGGCAAATCACCCACCAATGCACTCGGTGGACTCTTCTGAGACACTTGGGAAAAGGAGCAGAAACGCACATAGGCTACACATCTCATAGTGTAGGTCGTGCGGAAGACTCCCAGTTTTCAAGACTGGAGCAATGTTCGAGTGAGTTCTGGAATGTCCCATGGCATTGAGATCCATGGTATGGATCTCTTCCCTCTACGGCAGTGAAGGTTATTCTGTCTGCCCTGGGTAACAGAGTGAAGCCCCAGGGTTTGGCGTGCTGGGCCAGACAGGGTGGGCCTGTCCTAGTCAGCAGCTGATGCCCATGCAGGCATGTGCTCCTGCACATGGAAGGAATGGAATTGTGCCTACAAGACGCGTTCTATGGAGGCTGGTCCAGATGTTGCCCAGAACACATGCACCACGGCTTCCCCCCCACCCCCACCCCTTACTTGCAGCCCCGCTGACCCTGACAGGCACAGGGCGAGCCCTTTCCATGGCCAACCGCTGCCTGTTCCACCCGTAACACAATCCTCGAAGAACACTGTCTCATTTTCCCACTGGGAGCATCAAGCTGAGTATAGTGGGGTTGGAGTGAGACACAGCAGCCTACCCAATGGTAGCACAAAGTGTTTAGCCTGTGTGCAGGTCTCCTTGGTTTAAAGGTTGCACCTTCACTTGACAAGGACATAAACTTTGTCTTTTGGGGTGTCCCCCAGCATTGGATTTTCTGCTTCAGTGTGCACGACCTCAATCTGCTGACAGGAATTTCGATGCTGCCCTTTCATGTGACTGACTACTGTGCGGTGCTGCCCTGTGCACCTGCTTGGCAGCCTCCCGGGCCTGTACGCACACACCTCACAGCTGCAATCAAGGTGTCCTTGTGAGTCTACCACTCCGCCTGGCCTTGGCTATGCCTGTGAACTTCCCTTGATCCCACAACTCCTCCTGCCGCCCCTGATAGCAGCCTGGCCAACCGGCAAAGGCCACCTGTCTCCTGTCCTGTAAAAGGTAGATGTACGGGCTTCCTAAGATGGAGACATAGGTGAATGCACTGTACCGCCTCGCGCAACCAAACAAGGGAAAAAATCAGAAATCTATACATCCAAACACAGCCAGATCTGACAGAAAATCATATTGAGAGGAAGTCTGACAACCAAGGAATTAAAGAAGATACAGTCACCAAGTTTCGTGAGCCAGAAGGTGCAGAGCGAAGGGAGAGCGCTCAGCGACCCCGCTGAGAGCAGGTGAGCAGACGGCAGGTCCGCGGTTGGAGGGGCGGTCCCCGCGGGGCTGCAGCACACCCAGACCGGGGGCCCGACTGAAGCTCGGTCTGTGCCCGGCTCATCCGGACCCAGCAGGGCCGAGAGGCCAGTGGATTCAGCAGGTATGCATTCCTGTGCAGAGAAACCCGGAAAGAAAGCAGGGCGCAACCCATTGGCACAGATTGAGAGCAAGTGAGGGGGTGGAGTCCGCGGCTGGAGGAACGCCGGGCCTCACCGGAAAGTTCGCTGGGGAGACCCTTGGGGGATTGGAGCTGGGCAGCTCATCCACCGACCCCGGAGCAACCCCTGGAGCCAGCGCAGAGGGGCCTGAAGTGCTTGCAGGAGGCGGTGTGGGTGCGGAGAGCGGAGAAGGTGCCATTGTGCGCTCAGGCCCCGCCCCCAGAGGCTACGTCCCAGCACAACTACCGGAAACTTCCCTGCACAGGGGAGCCCCAAGACTCCGCCCCCCTTACAGTAACAGGTTCACTGAGGGGGAAAAATGGCCCAAAGAAAGGGACAGATCAAAACCCCAGAGCTAACCGAGCAAGAGATAGCCAACCTATCAGATACACAGTTCAAATCCCTTGTAATAAGGATGCTTTCAGAATTTGACGAAAAATTAACGAACTTGCTTGAACAAATGAGGAGAGATCTTCAGGGAAACAATAGAGATAAGGAAACTGGGACTCAGATCAACGGAGTGGACCAGCAGAAAGAAAAAAACATCCAACCAGAAAAGAATGAAGCAACAAGAATTCAAAAAATGGAGGAGGGGCTCAGAAACCTCCAGGACATCTGTAAACGTCCAAACATACGGATCATTGGACTGCCAGAAGGAGAAGAAATCCAAGGAATTGAAAAAATATTAGAACACATAATGATGGAGAATTTCCCGAAGATGGTGAAGGAAATAGACTTTCGGGAAGTCCAGGAAGCTCAGAGAGTCCCAAAGAGGTTGGACCCAAAGAGGAACAAACCAAGACACATCATAATTACATTACCCAAGGTCAAAGATAAGGAAAGGATCCTGGGAGCAGGGAGAGGAAAGGAGACAGTTACCTACAAAGGAATCCCCATAAGACTGTCAGCTGATTTCTCAAAGGAGACCTTGCAGGCAAGAAGGGGCTGGACAGAGGTGTTCCAAGTCATGAAAGGCAAGGACCTACATCCAAGAATACTCTATCCAGCAAAGATTTCATTTAGAATGGAAGGGCAGAGAAAGTGCTTTGCAGATAA